>CABFOW010005575.1:15618-40943 GCA_902141385.1 Timema californicum
CATTTTAGCTTTAGACCCAAAAATAGACACCAACGCTGCATTGTCGGTGCATAGCTCAAAAAGTTGGCCAAACAGGTATTTACTAAATTTCTTAAGTCCAAAAATTATATCTGCAGCCTCACGCTCGTGTTGGGGGTAGTTTGTTCAGCATCTGAGAAGGTCTTAGATGCGAAAGCGATAGGGCGTTCCGGGGGATGACAGCACCCACACCATACTGAGAGGCATCACTGGTCATTCTAAGTGGCAAGCCACTAGAGTAAGGTATAAGAACCTGATCGCCACTCAATTCCTGAAGACACTAATAATAGCCCCTTTGTTGCTCAGATCCTCATCCCCAATTCGCGTCCTGCTTGAGCAATGCATACAATGGACGAAGCATAGTGGACATGTTGGGGATCGACTTTGCGTAAAAGGTCACAAACCTTTGTAGAATAACTTTAGCTTTACTTAGGTGTTCCTAAGTTGTGTTACCTGATATTAATATGTCATCCAAATAAATAAAACTATCAATACCTGTCAATATCTGACTAATGACGCTTTGAAAGATGGCTGGAGCCGAAGCCAAACCATATGGAAGGCGAAGGCACTTGAATGGTCCATACGAAGTGCTCAAATTCAAAATCTCCTGAGAATCTGGTCCCAACTTTAGCTATTGGTAAGCCTGAGCAAGATCGAGTACACTTAAAATAGAACCTTGAACAGTAGACAAGCCATCAATAACCGGTAAAGGATAGTGCTCAAGATTTAACTGAGGGCTTACTGTCACGCTGAGCTCTCCACACACCCGTGCAGATTTGTTGGCCTGGGGAACAATTACCAGAGGTGTTCCCCAGGTGTGACTATTGGTTTTATGAATAAAACTGCTTGATTACATTTCCTCAAGGGCCTTCTTGGCAGCATTCCTCAAAGGAATAGGAATGACACGAGAGCCATAGAATACCGGAATGGCTCCCTCTTTCAGAAATACAATAACTTCCACACCCTTTATGTCCCCTGGTACCTCTCTGAAGACTGAGGGATATTTAATCCTGAGCAGGCCTACCACATCACCTTGTACCTGCCGAACATAGTTGATGGGAAATATAGCATTCCAATCCAGGTGAATATGGCTGATACAAGATATGCCCAATAGGGAGGGTAAGGAGCCCCGAATTACTTCTAGGGGTAGCGTATCAGACTGCCCTTGATAAGAAATTCTAACAGGGGTTTCCCCCAAAAGACCCAACGATAAACAAGGTAAACATTATAACCGACCAAATAAGACCTCTCAATAAATGATTACACTTATGGAGTACCATATTAACTCATTTCCGGTTTGTAAATCACAATATTCCCTTAGAGACAACCCAGACCGAAGGTTTTTGCCTGACGATTTATCTCTTGCTGCAATGCACAAGCTTTTTCTTGAAAAGTTATGCATAAATATTCCATACAAATCTTTAATACATTCAATATAGTTATGGATATCCAAGGTCTGACACATGTTCGCTTTGTGATTCAATGAAACAAAAAAATACAATCTTCTGAACGAGAAGAAAAGAATAAATTACTTAGGGAAAGTAAAAAATCAAAGGCTTTTAGAGATGAAAAAAGAAAGTTCAAGCAAAAAACCAAGAAAGTTGAAGTATTATGCATATCATTCGAGTTCATGCAAATCTTTACATTCCCATACATTAAAACTAGTGTTGTATTCTACGCTAAACAAGTGTGGTATTGTGTATTTAGCAAACACACCTTGGTGGGACGATAGTGTTGTCATCTACAGCTATTGTGAGCATGAGGGTAAAAAGGGACCTAATGAAGTGACAACCAA
This sequence comes from Timema californicum, assembly GCA_902141385.1. NCBI lineage: Eukaryota > Metazoa > Arthropoda > Insecta > Phasmatodea > Timematidae > Timema > Timema californicum. The sequence continues at coordinate 17,432 of CABFOW010005575.1, forward strand.
TTTGGTAACTCATCACTTGAATTGTGGCCAGATGAACTAGTGTTGATAAGTGATAGGCCAAAATAGAAACAAAACTATGGTACAATTTATATTTTGTGTAGTAGTCCATGGGTTTAAGATTTTCAAAAAAGTTACATACTTGTTTTCAATAAGAGGACACGGATATTTAGCTAACGATCAGAGTTTTTCTTTAGTTGAAATCAAAATGAGAAAAATCACCTGTGCATAACTACTTGAATCTTGGGATGAAATCAATATTATTATTATTATTATTATTATTATTATTAGCACCGTGTCTTACTACCCGTTCGGGCTACATGTACTTACGCTAATGTGTAATGGTAGGGTGATTGTGAGATGAAAATGGAGGACCCACAGTTTAACGTGTGATCCGAACCATTTTCACAAGTTGCGATTAATACACGTCTTGTCAGACGTAAAGGAGGGTAAAATCATCCCCGAGACACGTAAAAATCCAATACCTTTCACCCTGAGGGAGAAGAGCTCTTGTGATATTAAGACTATTAGGACAGACATTGAATCCCCATTCTTGAAAATACCCAACCCCTCATTACAGAACAAGCCGGTCAGCATGATAGAAATAAAATAATAAACATCTATGTAAGAACACGAACCTCCTATTAAATGGTCCATGGAGTACGAGTATCGTTAGATTTGAGAAGCCTCCCTCAACTTTACTTGGAAAATGTCGGACTAGAACCAGCTAAACAGAAAGATTTGTCGTTTTTAGGTTCATCAGTGAATCGAGTGTTCTACATTGACATTCTTGGTGATGGCCTGGATTCATCCGAGGAGAGTGAAGTAAAAAAACATTAAAATAGAAAGTGACGACAGCAGCAGTGGCTGTGAGTGACTGCAACATTGCCAGAGCCTGCATGTTTGTGTAATATTCCATGGTTGTTTATAAGTTTGAAATAAAATTTAGCGTTTTTCAATTTAAATACAACACAAGTCCACACTTTTCCTGCAAAAACCAGACAAGCCCATAAGTTTTATTTATTTTTTATCTATTGCAAAACCATAAAATTATATTAATATAGGAAAATGAAAATAAAATGGTCAAGAGACATTAAATACAATTAATTTATCTGATGCACTCAAAACTGTGATGGACAGTTTTTCTCAATTTCTGAAAAATTATAAATTTGGACTAGTGTGGTTTTTGTAATCAGCCGTAAATTTTATTAAGTATCTTAAAATACATTCATAAAATATTTCTTAACATGATGAATAGGAAACCTTGTTCGGAACTGCAATAGAGCAAAATAAATTGCAATGCAGCTAAAATGACAAGTGCGCCCGGTCGGTTTGAGCCACGACCTCCTGGATTAGGACCCGCGGCATTATTCACAAGCCCAGGCTAGTGAGACTACACATATTTAAACACACTCCGTGGTGGATTCATGGTCTGGGTGGCTATGCGGGATGGTCAGGGAGGGATATAGTTTATTAATACGTTCAGGAATAAAGAGGTTTGGGGAAGAGGTCCTCCACGCCAAGGAGAGGTCCAACCTCACGTTTATACCTATACCTTCTACACATTACGATTATTGTATTAAATCCTACGCCTTTAGTAATTTCAAATACCTATAAAATAGTAACTATTTTATGGTTGTTTTAAGAGGCGATTAGGTTTAGAAAATAACTACTCCAACAAAATTAAATGCCTGTAGAACATATTTAAGGGTGATTTTTGTTTAGTAATTCGGTTCGATGTGTTCTTTTCTCAAACAAAAATTTCATAGCTATAAATGTTATTAAAATGGTGGTTAGGGTTCAATGAATCCTCCCACAAAATTCCAAATGACAACTTGGTTTAACATTACTAAGTATTAGACATCTGACTGGCAGTCTGGACTATCCACAAATTACACTAAACAAAGGTTTGTTGTTATACAACTGAGAACACGGCCTTTTAAAATGTATACAATAGTTTTGTGAAAATTAATGTTTAGTGCCCACAAAGCCATTGTAAGCCTATTTTCCAAAAACTATCAAAGAGGGGGACAAAACCTTGATGAGGAAATAATCCTAATTGAGTTACTGAAAGCAAAATTATGCACAGAAATAAATAACAATTTCCTACTAATGTTAAAACTTCTTATATATATCTTATTAATTTTAATTCAGGGTTTATTTTCTCAATTTTTGAGAATATAATAGGGCGAGCGAAGCAAATCACAAGTGGGAAGATTTATTATATGGTGGGGAAATTATTACAGTGGGAGCTAGTTGCACTAATCACTCTACTCAACCCTCCAACTGTCCCGAACCTCAGCTAGTTGTACTAACCACTCTAGTCAACCCTCCAACTGTCCCGAACATCAGCTAGTTGCACTAATCACTCTACCCAACCCTCCAACTGTCCTGACCCCAAGCTAGTTGCACTAACCACTCTAGTCAACCCTCCAACTATCCTGACCCTCAGCTAGTTGCACTAACCACTCTAGTCAACCCTACCAACTATCCCGACCCTCAGCTAGTTGCACTAACCACTCTAGTCAACCCTCCAACTTACCCGACATCCAGCTAGTTGCACTAACCACTCTAGTCAACCCTCCAACTATCCCGACCTTCAGCTAGTTGCACAATCACTCTACTCAACCCTCCAACTATCCCGACCCCCAGCTAGTTGCACTAACCTCTCTATCCAAACCCTCCAACTGTCCTGACCCCCAGCTAGTTGCACTAACCACTCTATACAAACCCTCCAACTGTCCTGACCCTCAGCTAGTTGCACAATCACTCTACTCAATCCTCCAACTGTCCTGACCCCCAGCTAGTTGCACTAACCACTCTACTCAACCCTCCAACTATCCAGACCCCCAGCTAGTTGCACTAACCACTCTAGTCAACCCTCCAACTATCTTGACCCCTAGATAGTTGCACTAACCTCTCTATCCAAACCCTCCAACTGTCCTGACCCCCAGCTAGTTGCACTAACCACTCTACTCAACCCTCCAACTATCCCGACCCTCAGCTAGTTGCACTAACCACTCTAGTCAAACCTCCAACTGTCCCGACATCCAGCTAGTTGCACTAACCACTCTATACAAACCCTCCAACTGTCCTGACCCCCAGCTAGTTGCACTAACCAATTTAATCAACCCTCCAACTGTCCTGACCCCCAGCTAGTTGCACTAATCACTCTACCCACACCCTCCAACTATCCAGACCCTCAGCTAGTTGCACTAACCAATCTAATCAACCCTCCAACTGTCCTGACCCCAAGCTAGTTGCACTAACCACTCTATACAAACCCTCCAACTGTCCTGACCCCAAGCTAGTTGCACTAACCACTCTAGTCAACCCTCCAACTGTCCCGACCCTCAGCTAGTTGCACTAACCACTCTACCCAACCCTCCAACTATCCTGACCCTCAGCTAGTTGCACTAACCACTCTACCCAACCCTCCAACTATCCTGACCCTCAGCTAGTTGCACTAACCACTCTACCCAACCCTCCAACTATCCTGACCCTCAGCTAGTTGCACTAACCACTCTACCCAACCCTCCAACTATCCTGACCCTCAGCTAGTTGCACTAACCACTCTACCCAACCCTCCAACTATCCTGACCCTCAGCTAGTTGCACTAACCACTCTACCCAACCCTCCAACTATCCTGACCCTCAGCTAGTTGCACTAACCACTCTACCCAACCCTCCAACTATCCTGACCCTCAGCTAGTTGCACTAACCACTCTACCCAACCCTCCAACTATCCTGACCCTCAGCTAGTTGCACTAACCACTCTACCCAACCCTCCAACTATCCTGACCCTCAGCTAGTTGCACTAACCACTCTACCCAACCCTCCAACTATCCTGACCCTCAGCTAGTTGCACTAACCACTCTACCCAACCCTCCAACTATCCTGACCCTCAGCTAGTTGCACTAACCACTCTACCCAACCCTCCAACTATCCTGACCCTCAGCTAGTTGCACTAACCACTCTACCCAACCCTCCAACTATCCTGACCCTCAGCTAGTTGCACTAACCACTCTACCCAACCCTCCAACTATCCTGACCCTCAGCTAGTTGCACTAACCACTCTACCCAACCCTCCAACTATCCTGACCCTCAGCTAGTTGCACTAACCACTCTACCCAACCCTCCAACTATCCTGACCCTCAGCTAGTTGCACTAACCACTCTACCCAACCCTCCAACTATCCTGACCCTCAGCTAGTTGCACTAACCACTCTACCCAACCCTCCAACTATCCTGACCCTCAGCTAGTTGCACTAACCACTCTATCCAAACCCTCCAACTATGGTGACCCTCAGCTAGTTGCACTAACCACTCTACCCAACCCTCCAACTGTCCCGACCCTCAGCTAGTTGCACTAACCACTCTATCCAAACCTTCAGCTAGTTGCACTAATGACTCCACCTATCGCCACCAGAACTTTCTACACCAATGAGATCATCCCGGTCGTAGAAACCTCGCTACTGTGTCATTCACGCTGTACCCAATACCCGGTCTTCCTTCTATTCCACTTGAGACCAAGCCCTGTCTCCCCGTGACTCAGTGGGGCGGGGAGCCGACCAGTGCTCTCGTGTGTGTGTGTGTGTGTTGCAGTTATTCATCTACTGGCTATGGCGATAGAGTAGTCGACCAAACACCCGTGAATGCCGGGAACCACCTCGGTTTAAATCCCTGCTCTGTGGAACAAATGGGGGAGGGAAAATACTAAATGTCAATACTATTATTTTTGTTACAATCTCCCTATTTTATTCCTTTATATCGCCGCGTGTTACTATCTTATCAGGCTGTATGCGTAGGTCGATGAGATGATTACTCTAATGAAGCAGGAAAGAGGAAGGAAGCATTTTAGAGGCAATCTACCCGCACTTGCATGGAAGGAGGATGGGAAAACATTTAGCAAAAAAAAAACATCCTCGGTAGACTCAACCAGGGTTCTAACCCCTTCCGCCCATTGTCACCAGCCCAGCCTAATACGAGAGTGACGCCTTAGACCTTTTGGTGACTGAAGCGGGTGAACCCCGTACTAGATTACAACTATCCAGTCTAGGCTCCTATACCAGATACCTTTTCTTTCCCGGTAGTAACCAATCAAAATACGCGGACCTATGAATTTCTCAGAGTGATCACTATTAACTTTCAAACTATGTTTACAAGTTTATATAATTATGTATAAGGTCGTAGAAAATAGTCTTGTGCTCCTTCCAGTAAACACCAAATTCATATTAATACTTAACCTAGTACAACATCTGATCAGCACTATCTGAGCTACCTTGGCAGCCCTCTTAATCACGGGACACATGTGATAACTAGACTGCAGTACATTTAATTACTGTTTAATAAGATCAATTATATATAGATTTGTTTTCAATCCTTTCAGAAGTTAATCTTGGGACACTTACATCGGTTTATAAGTTTACTGACATGTTGTATTGCAGTTTTTTTTTATCACACCATCTTGCTCTCTGTTAAGATTGTTCGCAGACTGTAGTCACATTTGGTCCTGGCTCGATTCCAGAAGGTAGCTAGGTGATTTTAGCATCGGGTGTTTCTATTACATACGTTAATACTGTTGGTATCAGAACGTCTTGAGATCCTAACACATTAATTATATTTAATTATTTATTCGGATACTAGAGATGAATATAAAAATATCTTGCGTGAATGAACATACTAACAAAAGTTATTGTATCTTATAACTTATTGAACAATCAACTCGATATAGGGGTTGCCTAGTCAACCGAAATGGTGGCAATCAGATGTTGCGCTCAGGTTGTTTACTGACGGAACCTTTAGCAGTACAAGAGTTTGATCAGTACTGGAACTAACACAATACTATTTCATATATTAATATGCATGTATGGACTCGCAAACCTAGCTTAGACGTTGAATATCTCTTCTTCGTGAAGTCCAAGATACCACGTATTATGTTTGATCATTAAGACCAAAATGGCCGGGGAATGAGTGTATGATGGAGCTTTGTGAATCGAGTGATGTAATTTAATAAGGAGTCACAACACAAATTGTATTGCCATTGGTACTTTCCTCTTCTCCTGTTTGTTCTCCTAATGCCAGTCAACTCCACACAGTAACATTTGGTTTCTGTTGCTTATCAGTTTCTGATCGACTGTTCTTATGCCTAATTAGGGTGAATACGTAGGGAAAGCGAGACAAGGCCCAGTGCTTTTTGCGGTTTTTATAGCAAAATATTTGTTGGACAAAATAAATCTAATAGTTTTCCAGTAGATACCTTTAGTTTAATTTTCTTCTCGTGGTGCTATCAACAGTTGTTGAATATCTGTCAAGAATATCCTGAAATGTAATGACAGCTTTTTCTCTTGATTTAAATACTAACATGTTGATGAGAGATATTCAACAAATGTTGATATCCCCACGATAAGAAAATTAAACTCTTTGTTTCTACTGGAGCAATATTTTACTTCTTTGGTCAAGAATATGTTTTGATATGTAAACTGCAATAAACACTGCCCTCAGCTCGCGTTTCATTACCTCCCATGTTAAGAGCAACCTGCAATGATATGTGGCGGGGACACGTATGGAAGAGTTCCAGTTCTAGTTCCAGTTCTAGTTCCAGTTCTAGTACTAGTTCACTATGGCGGCTCTGGGCCCCGCTACTCCTAGCGGCCTGTCCACATATTTACACTGACAATGTAGCTCTGGGTTGGATACAATGAGTGTGCGAGCATGAGTTGAGTTGAGCTGAGTTGAGTTGAGTTGAGTTGAGTTGAGTTGAGTTGAGTTGAGTTGAGTTGAGTTGAGTTGAGCTGAGTTGAGTTGAGTTGAGTTGAGCTGAGTTGAGTTGAGTTGAGTTGAGTTGAGCTGAGTTGAGTTGAGTTGAGTTGAGTTGAGTTGAGCTGAGTGGTTCGCCGTGTGCCAGATGACTCTCGCTAGCTCGAGTGTTTCATACCGGATTGGGTGTTTTCTATGAGCCCATCTCACCCCTACAAATATTACCTGACCTAGTTAGGTAATAAAGCTCGAATCATACGTTGCATCGTGGTGCAGTTTTCTGTATTATAATTACTGTATTTATAAAAACTATGAATGTATTTTACCATAATTTGAAAAATACCTACATCACCGCATCTTACTATTATTCAGGTTAAACGCATATATGATACTTACTCTAATGAGGTATGGATGAGGGAGGGAGCATCTTAGAAGAAATATACCCGCATTTTCATGGAAGGAAGAGTGGGAAACTATTTAGGAGAAAGAAACCGGCAAACTTGGCCGTGACTCAAACCCTGATCTCCTGGTCATCAGCAGGTGAGTCTAATACGAGTGTGACACCTTAGACCATTCAGCCACTGAAGCGGGTCTTAAAAAAATAGTTTGTAGAGTAATTATTTTAAAATTAAAAGACTGATGCATTGTTACCGATATAGCCGCTGTGAAGTGATTAATTCAACAAGCTACATTTGGATGCAATTCCTGGTGATTTCTGGTGATATTGACTAACCTGCCGGTTACTGTAATACTCAGGAGATGGGCTCGACGTAAACAATAGTGTTTTTATTTATGTACTGTCTCCCCCTAGGTCACGTAGCTTACGCCACTGACAGCCGGCATATCAATATTATTATTATTATTATTATTAGCACCGCGTCTTACTACCCGTTCGGGTTGTACGCACTTACACTAATGTGTAATGGTAGAGGTGATTGTGAGAGGAAATGGAGGACCTACAGTTTAACGTGTAATCCGAACCACGGTGGAGGCCTGGCATCCCCCACATTCACAAGATGTATTCTCAGAGGTGAAGGAAGGGTTTGGTAATCAGATAAATATTTGCCGGGACCGAGGATTGAAACCCCGGCCGCCAGCATAGAAGTCTGACACCTTAACCCTAGACCGCCAGGTCACCCATATCAGTATTAAATATTTTCTCTCGTAGGTCAACAACACAAAGGTTGGTTTGATGTGATCAGTGGTTACTGTCCATCGGAGGCTGGGCAGCTGGCTACTGCTGCCTTCACCATCTGGTAGACATCCCCAGCACTAAGAGAGTTCAGGTCATGTGTTGGTTCCACATTGTCTGTCACATTGGATTTCTATGAGCGATTGTGGTGTGAGGTATTGTAACACACCACCTATCGGAATTACTTCACATGTCATTGTCAACATTGGAGCTACGTCTTAACCTCCTCTCCAAGAGATGAGTTTTATCACTTAAGGAAGATCCGTCAACTTGTGTTGAGTTTGAGTCCACGAACATGGGCCCCTTGGGCGAGCAATTTACCCCAATACCACTGAGGGCGACAACTAAATACCACTGAGGGTGACAACTAAATACCACTGAGAATGACAACTAAATACCACTGAGGGTGACAACTAAATACCACTGAGGGTGACAACTAAATACTACTGAGGGCGACAACTAAATACCCCTGAGGGCAACAACTAAATACCACTGAGGGCGACAACTAAATACCACTGAGGGCGACAACTAAATACCCCTGAGAGCAACAACTAAATACCACTGAGGGCGACAACTAAATACCACTGAGAGTGACAACTAAATACCACTGAGAGTGACAAATAAATACCCCTGAGGGCGACAACTAAAATACCACTGAGGGCGACAACTTAATACCACTAATAAAGCAACACGAGATAAGTCAAGGTGACTACGGAGGTGTGTAAGACAGTGATAAGTGGTTGCACCAGTTAGTGAGAGAGACAGAGAGGAAGATTAATCAGGTGTCGTGTCTTGGGACGAGTTGACAAAGTGTGTTTCGGGGTTAACACCTCTTGGCTTGGTCGCACTAACTTTCTCCACATCTCCAGCATCTTACTGGAACTTGCGAACCCGCCTCAGTGGCCCACTCAATCTTCTTTCTACAGTCTCGTACTTGAATCTCGACCAGACTCGAACACGAGACCTGGGCCAGTCACTATTTAAGGTGCCAGGCTCACGTATACTCACTTGTAAGCTGAGGGGATGTAGAGGCTATAATCTTGCACGAATGGAACAGGGGTAATTTGCCACAGGGGATCTATCTATGTGGTTTTCACAACCCATACTCCCGCTAATAGGAGTGCACATTCTATATAAGTTGCCCTACTAGCCCTTACACCTTAACACCTTAGCGGGGTCCATGCAGTGGCGGAGCGTGATCTTTATTTTTGGTGGGGCCTGGTCAAAGCTTACCGGTAATGATTTTTCCTCTCAACGTGTTCATATTAAATTCAATTAAATTAAGTTTTACTAATTTTAAAAAATCACTAAACAAATCTATAAACAAAAATAATAAAATAATATAGGTTTTGAATCAAACTAACCAAGTGATAAGATTATTTGTACAAAAGTTGGGCACGTCTGTCCCTTAATGATAGTTCATTAGTATCACAGTATTTTAAGAATTCTATTAATATGACTAATAATATATGCCTTTTTTTGAAACCTGTTCATTATGTTTTTGGGATTGAAATTTTGGCCGCGGAATCTATTTGTGATGCAATATTTACTGTTACAAATGTTTTAAACTTACATGCATTTTCCAAATAATCTGCATAAATAAAGACAAACGAATAAATGTCCCTCATGTTTTTTAATTATTTTACTTAAATGTTTAAAGTACGACTCCCTCGGCACGTCTCGCGTCTTGCTCCTGCGACCGGACAGGTTTCCATAGTTTGTAATGTGGCCAGGACCCTTAACTTTGAAACTTGCGAAAATACTCGCAACTCATGAACTCGTAAATCGCAGGCTGTACCAAACCAGAGCTAATTTTGAAAGGTTTCTACTGTCGTCCGAGTCGGTGTAGCGTTGTTTCGCTTGCGACTGAGTTTTCAGTCTGACAACATTGTAAATCTGTAACGAGCCAAAGGATTGAGGCGATGGGTTGCCACAACGTGCCATTGTAGTAAATACGTAACTGAAAGTAAACACTATTATTGTATTGAGTGTATCATGTAAAACGATTTGTTTGGTTTTATTAGGAAACCATCTTCGAGTAGTATGCATCCAAGTTTGTCTCAAAATTCTCTCAGGATATATGAGTAGAAGTTAAACCGTCTCCACAATCAATATCCACTTTAACTCACTTGATAGCGTACTGGTTTGGAGCTCAAATGTTCACGAGACCGATATTTCTATTTTTTATCTGAATTTAAATCGCTTGTTAATAATTAGAATTCAGCCATATATAATGTGATTGAGTTCCTTCAGGCGACTGCTACTGGCGACCAGCGTGCGCGTCCAGCGTCTCTACATCGCTTCGAGAGTAGTGGGACGCAGACGAAGCGTGTGTTTCAGTAGAGCTGTATTGGATCGAGTTTTGTGATAATTGCTTACCGACACACCAAATAAATATACGTTTCTTGGAACAAAAAATAGTGGTTCAAAGGAACCGCACGCACTATTCGAGGAAATCTTAGATCCCAGTCGGCTCGAACTTACAGTGATAATAATTAAGGTGGTGCTTGCAATTTAGTGGCATTTAAATGTTAAGAGGGGGAGGTGTCCTCAGTCCGTGTCACAGTTTTATGTTTGATTGGACTGGTTTTTGAAAATGGTACGACATTTATCCATAGAAGAGGATGAACATTTATTTGTAAAGGTGGAAAAGCACCCATCAATTTTCGACAGCCAGTTTACCGAGACTAGCATGCATGAGTGTAATTGATGGCGGGGGAGGGAAGGGGGACAGCCCCCCCCTTCCCCCAATATTTCAATAATTAACCTTGCGTGATAAATTTTAGTTAGTTGAAATGTAATAATCTAATAGTGAATAAATCAACTTATACTTTACAAACATAAAATTCAATTGAAGTACCCCTGGTTGGAGGAAACTGTTCCTATATCAGTGACTACCCAGAAATAGACACATCGTGCAAGTAGAACTTAATGTTTTTATCAACATAGTTTCCTGTGTGGAAGATGCTACGAAGTGTTTCTAACGAATGACACCAGAATAAATGCGAAGCCTCCTGGCTGGTTCTACCCAGCTCGTCTTGTGAGGCAGAGAGAAGTTTCAGCTCTCTCAGACGGCTCAAGACATATCTGAGTACCACAATCACTCAAAAGAGACTGAACCACGTTGCTCTCTGTCATGTTCACAACGACATCTTGGACTCACTCGATGTCAGGCAAGTAGCGGCTGCAACTCTGGTCTTCAGGTCTGACTTAAGGAGGACTTTTGGACCAGTTTTAGCAATATTTTGTGTTCCTTTTATAATTCTTTTCTTTGTTATTGAATTCCATTTTTGATGTATTTGGGACATGGTTATGGACTCAATTGATGTAAGAAAACTTGAGAGCCTGCTGCTACATTTTTATCATGGCTCTGGACTTCAAAAAAATAACTTTTGAACCATTTCTATCCTAATTACAGTGTTAATTATTTTGTTAGGCTTTATTTCCTTTCTTTATTATCTAATATGATTTTTTTTTATAAATTGATTTTATTTTGTGGGTTTTAACATACTTGGTTTTTTTTTGCAATTATATCTTGTGTGACGATGTACCAAAACAAAGTAGCAATAAAATTAGATTTCAATGAAGATTTTATCTCCCCCTCCAAGAAAATATGTACCTATAGCTAACGATGGCCTTGCAACATGGGAAGGACCACTCACGGAATAGTTGGTCGACCAAGCTAGTATTTTTTATTCACACTATTTCAAAAACAAAATAACACGGGACATTTAATAAAAAAACAATTGAAAAACTCTTGTAAATGAGAAACAATCTGTACTACACATAAAGTTACCCGCGACTGGCGTTCAGGAGATGCATACAGGGAAACACCGTATCCTACGTCTGCGACTCACTCACCCATACCTGCGATCGCAGACGCGAGACGCGCTGAGGGAATCTTACCCCTATAGTCCACAACCCCTCACCATCAAATAATAAATAAACAATAAAAAACTAATAAACTGTGTTTTTCTGGTTTACCAAACCAAGAATTATTATTTTTTTTCCTTGCTATCTACTTGCATCAATGTAGAGTTATTAGGCTGGTGTGCTCCTAACCATTTAATTTCAAGTTTTTCTTGCAGTCTTAAATAAGAAAATGGAGTTTTCTCAGGTGGGTTTTCACTGCCCACTTCGGTGGCACTTGATAAAAGGTGCTAGCTAGTCTCGTCTACTCTGATTTGTCCATGACGCGGAGGACCATAGCTCCAATCACAGTGTTTATTTTTCAAAATGTTTTCCAGTTCTCATTCCACGAAAATGTAGGTACACTCCTTTGAAACTCTACCTTCCTCATTCTCTCCATCACACCCAATAGTGTAAATATGCGAATAATCTGTACAGGTAGATAAAATTCTGAGCAAACAACAACAGTTTTAAAAAGCCAACTATAAAATAAAACTCAACGAAAAATGCCAATATAGTCAAGAAAAAACATTTAATTACTTGTTTAATACGTTGAAATAAAAACTTATCATCTTTCGAAAGCCTAGTCATGTTCTTGATCCTCATTACAAGTTAAAAGTAAACCATTCCACAACTTAAGATCAAGAATTGACCTGGTTTTTACTATTTCCCTCATTTCTCGCTGCAACCATTTCAGACGAACAAATAAATAAATAAAGCTAGATTTTACCACAAATTCGCAGTAAAACAAAACGTCAACCTGAAAACGTGAGAGTATCACACGACACACTTGACCAGTCATCATTACATTTGCCTACCGAAATAAGGGGCCCTGGTTCGATTCACGAAATGGATGAGAAAGCTTCATAGATTGGATTTCTCCACTCACGATGAAGAGTCGATTGCCAATAGGATTGGGTGTGTTTGTGTGAGTTTGTTTGTGCCCCTCGTCTTACGACCTGTTCAAACTATCCACCACACTAATGGGGTATCGACGAGAAAGGTAGAATTTATAGGATAAGAACTGAATTTGCGTGGATGGATAAGAAGAGATTATTTAGGGGAAAAAAACACCAAGATAGAATCCAAATACCGGCATATTTGCTATCATCAAACCGAGCATAAATACATCAAACATAAAATATGAATAAAATATAGAAACACTCTTTTGAGCTAAGATGAATGGATAAATACTGGAGTTTAGTATTATTTATTTAATATATACATAGGCCTATATAAACATAACTAATTCCGTAAATATTTTAATATTCAGTTGAGAATGTGTGACACTTGTACAAATCATAGCATGGCGGGAAATTGCTCATTTTACAGAAATCAAGCTTAAAATAAATACTTTCCTCTAACTTGCATTCAATTGACTATACGTCTCTTCTTTCATCCTTGTGGAAAGCGTGACGTCCTTTAAATATCTGGACTTGGAACCGAGCCATACACAGTGTATGTTTATATTTTATAAAATATCTTTTCTACCAAAATCCCAATCTATTTATTTAGTTTAATAGTAAATTTAATGTATTGTTCCACCCCCTTAAATTTGCTATAGTTATGATGGCTACACACACACACACACCATATATATATATATATATATATATATATAGAGAGAGAGAGAGAGAGAGAGAGAGAAAAGTTCTCACCGTAATTTCAAGGTGAAAATATATATTTGTTTTCCTTGGAATTAAACACCGAAAGCTCAACAATCTATGTCAATGGAGACCTTTAACTGGAAAGTCGAATGAAGCCTCAGTCTATATAATCTTTCCAAATTAAAATTTTTAAAAACACTTTTAGGTATGATATAAAATGTAAGTCAATAAACCATCCTGGATAGCCGAATTACGTCTGACCATATTGAATTTCAAAATTGATTACCGGTATATTGAAGAGTTCAAAATTGATACAATTAATATGGAACACTTATTTTCTGTTTGGTTTAGTGTTGAAATTTGGCAAGCACGTAAATAAACCATGTAAAATAGTATTTATTTGTTTGAGGTATTCAACGTGCACTTTATGAACCGACTGATTATTTCAACAAACGATAATTTCTATGAACGAGAGTGAAAGGGCCTACCAATTTTGCTGGGAAAGATATTTTCACATATATTGCATGGTTATTTTACATAGGTACTGTATTCAATATGGGACTGACTTCCCCTCCGAAGGAAGTTGTGCTACGGATTTTTATCACTCAAGAAAAATCTGTTGACTCTGACCGGGTTTGAACCCATGAACATCGGATCCTGGAGCAAGCACTTGACCTCAAGACCACCGAGGTTAACTTTAGACACTATTCAAATAAATCTAAACATTTCAAAATGGGAATCTGGGAAGTTAAAAAGTGAAGGAGAGGGTTATAGTAGTTTCAAATCATTAAAAAATTATTATATTTCTGGTGGCAGTAGGAAAAAAATCCAAGTTTGTAAAAAAGACCACCTCAAAATAATCATAAAAGTGGGAAAGTTTTAACTTTAAAAATAGGGGGTAGGAAGTTGAAAAAGAAACTTCCATGTATGGTTAAAAATTTGAATTTTGTATAAGTGGACAAAATAATCTGAAAATAAACCAATAGTTTACATAAACTAGATATTATATTAAGGGGATCCGTTAGCGATATCAAAACTACCTATCGAAGCTTAAATTAACAGTTCAGCGAACATTGATGCTCTTTAGAAAACCACGGTGCTTATTATTCAATTTGTTTCTGAAACAGAGCATATTATTTATGTATGCTCTTTGGAAAACTGTGATGCTGGCTCTTTTTAATCATATTTCTGTTACAATGAATTTTAGTTCCTTGATATAATTTGACTGTGCTCAGGTAAAATATTGCGTTTGTTCACGCACTCAGTTTGTGGACCACATAATATTTTGTCTCCGGTATTTAATCTATTATTACTATTACTACTATTAGCACCGCGTCTTACTACCCGTTCGGGTTATGCGCACTTAAGCTAATGTGTAATGGTAGGGTGATTGTGAGATGAAATGGAGGACCTACAGTTTAACGTGGAATCCGAACCACGGTGTAATCTATTATTACCATGATTGGATTGTGATTCGCATAGTTAGCTCAGGATTGTACAAGAAACTATCAGAAAGTGGGCAGTTGGTTGTTTAACGTTCTAATCTGATACAGTTTTCGTGCTGCTTAACCATTCGAATAACGGATAAAGAAAGCTGCTAGAATATTATAAAATAAATTATGCACGATTGTATCGTACCTATAATTAGTATATATATTTTATTTTATAGGTGACACAATTACATATATCATCACATAATCGAATTTCTTAATTTTATTTAAAGTAACAAATTATTCTTAACATTTTTTAAAAAATGGCCAGCTTATTAGACTCGAGAAGTGCGAGTTTTGAAATCACTGTACGCGCTGGTAAAGTAGGTCCGCCATGTTGTTCTGGCAGTGACCGAAGTAGTCCTGGTCAGCGTGTCATGAACTTGACGGTAACAATGTTGGGAGATTGAACACAAGGATATGCTTTGCCGCAAGTAGCGTGACTGACTCTGAGCCCAGTGACCCGGGTTCGTTCTCGCGAAAAGGTGGATCTCCACGCGGACAAAGGCGCCAGTATCGTCTTGTCTAGTTTGGTGATCACATGGAGGTCGATGCTTGAGTCAAACGGGTGTAGTGAGGTTTTTTTTACAAAATTGTTTCCAAATATCCCCACCTCCTTTTCCCCACAAATGCGGGTAGTCTTCCTACGTATTATATCTTCCTTGTCCTTATAAAAAACTATAGCTATGCCAACGAGTACAAATACAGGGTGGAGACAAAACAAAAAACTCCAGGGGGTGTTTGCCATCTTCTCCAAAATCTCTTCCTCAAGATCATTTCCGGGGCATAACTTAAGTCTTTGATTTGAGGGTTTGTGTGGGCTGTACCAAAATGTCTGAATATACTTTTCAAAATAGAGACTGTGTAAAACTTTGTAATATATATATATTAGTTTGAGTAATATCGAGCTTCGATCGCAATGGGCCAGTTTGATAGTCAAATTTAGTACGCCTCAAGTGCGGCGCTACACTAAGTACATGACTACACCTACCTAAATCAGAATGAAATGGGCCGTTCTCGCATAGGAAACTGGCCCATTCCATTCTGGTTTAGGTAGGTGTATTCATGTACTTAGTGTAGCACCGCACTTGAGGCGTACTAAATTTGACTATGAAACTGGCCCAATGACACATTTTGTCCTTAAGATTGCTACATTGTAGAGCTCTGAGACTTATTGCGCACGTTTGGAAATCCCGCATTATTTAAAAGTTGCTTGATATTTTTAAATATCGTTTTCAACAAAATGTAGGCGAAATTTATCAGAAGGTTTTATAGACCAGTTAAAAAGTTTAAATTATGAGTTCAAAGTTGTCTAAAAAAATGTCAATGACTCTTCAAACGATAATTTGTACTTCTAATAATAAAAGTAGTGATCCCGGGACCATAGCCCAATATAGCCCTTGAACATGGTTGTAAACATCCTTGTCGATTAGGGTCGATAATGGTTTCGCTTCAACATGTATACTGTATTTGTGTATGAAGGGTAAAATCTGAGTATGAAAAAGTTATAGTACATTTTCAGTATGAATAGATAAGTGTTGTTGGAACCCCGCTTCCGCTCAACGGATCAAAACCCTTTTTGGAGATCTTCTACCACCCTCCCCGAGCATCCTACATGTGACACCTTCAGCCCCCCAGACATGTTGATTGATGATTATCAGTGCACGGCTCTGTGTCTAGCGTAGACAGTGAATATCACCCCGACAGAGAGATTCGAACCCAGACATGTTGAAACCGTGGCACCCCGCTTCCGCTCAAAACCCTATCATATCAACCGCCCCGAAACCTTCCCACCCACGTCCGGCATGTTGATTGTCGATTATAGACTTCCCACCCCCAGCCCCGCGAGCTCTGTTCACATCGCTCCGCCGAGCCGGCATTTGCGTGGTGGAAAACCATCCCGGGGGAGGGCATGTTGGTATACCCCCTCTCCCTTCCCTGGACATGTTGATTGATTATTAATATTTTTTAATTGGTAATTGATTATCGGTTATGAGTACGAGGCGCTCGGGAATGTTTCTAGTGAATAAAACACAGATATTACACACACACACTTATATATATATATATATATATATATATATATGCTAGTTGTTGATTAATTATCAGGAAGCCCTCCCCCCTACAACCTCTAATCCATGTTGAGTTGCAACATCTTTGGCGGGGACTATAGAGTCTAGAGCAACAGACTTGGCGGGGAGTATAGCATATGTTATCTTGAAACAGCACTAGCTACTATAATGACGAGTTCGAGTTGTTATCGTTTAGCAGTCAGATCTGGGTGGTTTTCCCCCCAGGACTTTGATGATTGCCTCCCTCGGTTAGTCGACGAGTTTTAGAATAACATGTTGAATGACTTGAAACAATTTATACCCTGTTCGGCAAAAGATAAACTATAATACATGTATCTGAACGGGATGTCAAACCAGGTCCTCTGATCAAATAAGTATTATTTGCACAGCGTATTACTACCCGATAGGGTTATACGCACTTATGTTGACGTGTGAGCTGAAATGGATGAACTACTGTTTTTTTTAGCGTTTAATCCTATTAAAAGCAGAGGCATCATTTGTTAATGAGTTAGAAAATAAACTTGGGGAATAACAAAATGATCGAATATAAATAAACCTCAAAATCATTACAGTCGATCATTATAGTCTGTGATTGCACCTGATAAAAAACGAAATGAGTTTTGACGAGCTTGAAAACTGGTTCAATTTCGGTAAGTTTTAAAACGTTTTGTATATTTTAATGGTAACTAATTTACATAGTACGTCTTGGGTGTACAGAGGTATTTTTGCTCTTTATAGACCTTCAAGAAGACACATTACCGATGCGCGCAGACCTGTTGGAGCTTTTCACAGAGGAGGAGATTTGCTTGGCTGAAAGAGGCTGTTCAACGGGTAAGCCCTCGATATGTTTTGGCAGTGTTTACATTTTCCCCCCCGCACACAGTGATAGTAGTTATTATGTATTTATCTAATTTCAGAGTTTTGGGACGTGACACCACCGGTGCAGGCACCCCCACCCCCAAACACTGACGCCTCACTCGCATCTCAAACCGACGACATGTCAGTCATCCCCCAGGAATATAATTATATTTTGGATGAGATCGAGAGGCTAGATTGTCTACTTGAGACTCAGGATGGTGTGCAAGAACCGCCACCCCCAAACACTGACGCCTCACTTGGGGCTCCAGCAGTCGACGCGGCCGCCATCTCTCACGCTGAAGAGGGCTATAGCGAGGTTTTGAATGAGCTCCAGCTGGTAGATCAACTCTTATGTAAGTCTCGACTACTCTTTTAAATCGCCTGTTTAGAGGTAAAACGCATTAAGTGCATTTTTTGCTTGAATGAGTTTATATGTTAAAACTTCAAGATCTATAAGAAAAGAAAGTCATTAAGTGTGTAAACTTATATTTTATCTATTAAAAAATCATCAAATACAACATTGAAAGATTCTTTGCCTGGTAAAAGTCATCAGATAAAACAGTCTCATATAGATTATTACAATTCCATTATATGATATACTTCACCTCCTTTTCAGGGTTAAAATCCATCATATCGGGGTTGTTTGCTTCAGAATGTCTATTAGAAATCATAGACACCCCACCACGTATCCCCTTTTAAATGAATAAATGCATTTCAATGTCAGTTAATAGCTCCAACTCAACCTGGGTCATCTTTAAAAATGCCGCCCATGCTAGTCCAGGGCTTGTGCAAAAATGTACAGCCTAATTTCTAATACTCAAAGCATAAAGAGCGAAAGTATTCGAAGACGTCTGCTAAGAGTAGAACATCACTTAAAACATAAATTTTGATAATCTTCCATAGTATTCATTTCAAAGTTTTCCTAAACAGTTTTAGCATGAGCATAGTCACTTTCTGAAATATGTTGTTGATGTATCTGATTATAGAATGCAGATTTTGGTGGTAATTGACCATCTTTCAGTTTACTGCTGCAATCCATGTAGTCATAAGGGAACACACCTTTTAGTAGCAGTAGATCTACTTTATCGAAAGGGATATTTTAATGGAGTATTTTAAATTGAGTTTTCCCAACAAGCAAAAGATTTTCAATCAGTTTTTCAAGAGATCTGCTTAAAAACTGGAACGAGTCAATAAATTGTAAATACCCAAGACTGAAAGAGATATACTTTTCCATATTGTTTGGAATACATGATATTCTTCTGTCTGTAAACTTCCCAATTTTCTGCATGATAATATGGGTGTCATAATTTGTTAAATTGTGTAAAATGACAGATATTCTCTTGGAATACTGAAACTGAATATTGCACATACTATGGGATGCACCCCTATAAGCTCCACTGCGATGACAGTGGTCACGGACGCGGTCTTGACCCAACTCTTTCTCGCAGGTACTGCATACAATAGCCGAAATAAATTGATTTTCTTGTTCAGGGGTGATGCGCATAGGGACAACCTTTTTCTTCATCTCGATGATCATGGTCTCTTCTACCACAAGTTTATGAAGAAAGGTATCCACAACATTTTCACCACTATAGACAACAGGGGGTTTCACACATTTACCTTCCGAATCGACGACTACATATGCAAATCCTGATGGTGTATGCTTTGTCATTTTTGTAATTGATGAGTGATTGGGGTTAGGTGCACACCCTGATATTGCATTAAAACACTCAAAATCTGCATAAACCACATACGGGATTCTTAACATATGTTTATATGTCAAAAGTTTTAATATTTTATCCTTTTCCTCGGGCATCTGTATCTTCTGAGCATCGAAATCAGCACACCACTCACTATGATCATCCCTGAGATTTTCCTTGGAAAATCTATGCAAGCAATATTTGCAATAGTATGATTCATCATTGTGTCTGGTCAGTGAGCTTAGCAATCTGCTGAGGTTATTAATAAGACAATAATGTCCCCCATTCTAATTTGAAAGAAACAACAAATCCACGTGATTATCACGAATAACCTTAGTTATCCTTAAAGGGAATATTTCACCTTGGTAGCCGTACACATTAATAGATACATTATTTTGTTTTTCAAACTTAGTTATGTGTGGTATTTGCACAGGATATTCAATAGCATCCATATTTAGTTTACCTTCCAGTGATATATACTTACTCACTCGATAAGCGTGCTGGTCATCTGGGTATAGAAATGCTAGCACAGACCAAAGAAAACATTTACTGTCCACATTTCTTATATTAATTAGGGCATGTTTATTTCTCAACTCTTCTGGTAAAGGAATATAGCTGGGAGCAGCCAAAGGTACATATTCAGCTAGTTTAAGCTCTAAGTATTTTACACGGTCCTCAGACCAACCACTTCCTTTGTGGTGGAAAGAAGCTGCTTCAATCATGTAGATACATGCATCATCAATCTGTGATTTTAATTCGTCAGGACTTAGAGGACTTAGGGTATTGTTTCCTCTCTCTCCCCTCCAACACGAGAGTACTCTACAGGGACAGATGCATACCATTTTAGATTACCCATTACACTAAGTTGTTGGGCAAGCGTTGCTTCCAACTTCCTTTTAATTTCGTTAGTAAAGACTAAAAATAGCGAGTCTTTCGAGGGAGAGATCTTGATGATTTTTACTGTACCATTCAAACCTTCTGAAAAATTACAAGGGTCGTAATCTTCATCAATATCTAGATTATCAATATAATCCTACTCTCTTGACTTTGAAACGTTGGAAACATCCCCCAGAGAAGTTGCTGAGATATTAATTAACTTCACTGGCTGTTTGATTATGATCCTGTCCAGGGTTTGAACCCAGCGAGTGTCGAGCGAGCTTCAAAACACTTGATCTCTGGTCCGGGGTCTCGAACGCCGAATTGTCAGTAGCACACGTCATTGTGCACCGTGGCACACGTCACTTTAGAAACAGATTATGTGAAGGTCAGGGTTTGATCCCTGTTTGTTGTTTGAACCAAAGGATATTCAGAATACTTGTACACCTATATTCGGCAAAGTACCAATAAACTGTGTCCAGTGTACAGCACCAGGAGAGCAAGGCTGTTCAAGCATGCATGTACAGTACAACAGGTTGCATAGCAGTTAGGCGCCAACAATTATGAGTAGATTTCTGATCAGCAAAGAAAAAGTTGAGTTTTTTGTTGATCTAAACCATGCTTTATGCAAAAATGTGTACTTATGAGATTAATCCAAGGTTATAAACCTAAATCAAGACTTCCTCTGTCAAATAAAGTGGTGTTTTGGTAGGGTCATAGAGGAGCATTTTAAGATAATATGGAGTTTTTTTTTAGAGCTTTATGTAAGAAGTCATACATTTAAACTTTAAACTAAAATACTAAACTTTTTAACTGGTCATAACATTTGCCTACATTTAGGTTGAAGATATATTTAAAAATATCTAACCATATCATAAATGATGCCCTATTTCTAAAAGTCTCGAGACTTCTCAGTGATCTCCACTGTAACACCCTCATCATAATTAGAGATGTCCTTGACGTGAAAAGTGATGTCAAACATCGTTCTAGATGGAGGGTCTCCCCGAGTGACAGGACGCGGTCGTCCCGTCAATTGTCCGTCGGTGGGTGGGGCGAGGATATAACCGAGGCTAGTGATTATTGAGGATGATAGTGGTCCAATCCAGTCACGGAGACGTGCCCCCAGTCCGGACTATTATAAGCCCGAGGTGAGGATCGAGGACAGGGCTGGCCAAACGCTAGAAAAGGGACTGACGTGTTTATACGTTTCGATACTTTTTGACAACATCTCATGTCCACAATCAATGGCGNGACAGGGCTGGCCAAACGCTAGAAAAGGGACTGACGTGTTTATACGTTTCGATACTTTTTGACAACATCTCATGTCCACAATCAATGGCGGCTCGTGGATCGTTGTCAGGGAAAGACAAGCTTGACGACCCTGTAATAGTAGATTGTGTCTGTTAATTCAATGTAAAATATAACTTTTAAGAGACGTAAATATTTCCAATATTTGGAGGTGAGCAAATCCCCCATTCGACCTGAACTGCTTGTTATTCGTATACAGAGTTATTGGTTGTATTTCGACACGAGACTATAAATACGCCTTTTTCCCAAACATATGGCATATATGACCGGGAGAAACATGATATCCAGTTCTGTCCCCTGTATGTAGACTATTTGCTGCTTCTGAGGGCACAAAACGTTGCCCAGGGTACACCATGGGAGGGTGTCTGCACGTACCAGCAATGAGATGGTGTGCTGATAGTGATTATGGAGGTGTGGGCCAGTGGGAGTCTTAACCTAACTTAGCCTAACTAACCAAACCCTAGCGACCGTTGGGATAGTTCCACTTTAGAGAGAAATCCCCTTGGTACCCACTGAGAACAGAGCCCGGGAGCCTAGGTTCGTAGCTAGGTGCACCAACCACTACACCACGGAGCCGGTTAGCGCGGCTCTAAAACCTACACACCCGCTTAATAAACATATCATTTTGTGCAACACGTCTTACCAGGCGAGCGGGCTATCACACCCGTTCATACTAATTTTGAAAAATGAAACAATAAAAACCATTTCCAGGTCTATTGTTTGTACATTAGTTAAATAGTATCTGTATGAACGTAATTTCTTATCAAAATCAACTGAAAGTTACAAAGTGATAGGAAACAAATTCCTACGTTCAGCGGCCAGCTAAATATTCTAATATCTTGTTTATGTTTTTGGTGTATAACTTGTGTTCCAATACTCTAAACAAATATTATATTCAAGGAAATTTAATATTTCCATGCAGTCAAATGTATAACCACAACGGCACAAATTCTGAAACCTATGGTGGCACAAACTATGGGGGTAGGATATTTTTGTGGCACAAATTCAGCACTTAATATTGACATAGGGTTCAGAATTTGCGCCTATTTTAGAGCACGTTCAGTAAACACTTCTATAAAACGTGTTTCTGAAAGTATACATTAAAAATTGTTTTTAGCACTAGTTTGGGTTATGCGCATATTTTATCATAACGATAAGGGGTTAGGGATGAGAAAGGCTGAATTTATTGGAAATGTACACACATTTATGTGGAAGTAAAGTGGAAATCCATTTATAAAAACAATTCTTAGTACACCTGACCAGGATTTGAACCCCATTCTCCTAGTTATAAGTAGTCTAGTTTATTGCAACAGTGATACCTTAGACCATTCAACCATTGAAGCGGGTAGTTTTTTTATTAAAATATATGATGTTAGTGAGGCTCTACTTAATATTTAAGTGAGGCCTGAATTTAAAATCCCCTGGTCTAACGCGGTACCCCAGCAGTGGACTAGACTGCCGATAGCCAGGAAATAAAGGTTATACTCGTAATAACGCTCTGGTGTACTGAGGAAGGTTTTACACTCTCTCTCCTAACAAATGTGGGTACACTTAGACTACATATAGCCTTCATTACTCCTAAAACATTAGGGGGGAAGGGTCTAGTCAGATTATAAAACATCTATATAGTCGGTGACTTGGTGGTCTAGGGGGTAAGGTGTCAAACTTCTGTGTTGGCGGCCGGGGTTCAATCCTCGGTCCCGGCACAGATTTATCTGATTACCAAACCCTTCCTTCACCTCTGAC
>CABFOW010005576.1:0-11278 GCA_902141385.1 Timema californicum
CATTTAGGTATATACAGTAGCCCCATGGCTTCTTTGGTGCTGACTGACAGCTCACAGATGACTTCTGACAGACAACATTTAGGTATATACAGTAGCCCCGTGGCTTCTTTGGTGCTGACTGACAGCTCACAGATGACAGCTAAAAGCTTTAAAAAGTTACCAGACCAAATTATGTATCCCTACACCGGACCATATGATCTGAAAAAACATGTGTTTAGCAGCTGTCACTTCTGACAATCAACATTTAGGTATATAGGTGAGCTGTCAGTCAGCACCAAAGAAGCCATGGGGCTACTGCAGTCTTCTGTTAGCTTTCTTGGTCATTGACAACAGAAACGTCCGCAGGTGTGAAAGGCACTGGGTGGTGAAGTTGACACCAGTCAATCGTACACTGCACATCGAGTTTCTTGAGTAGGTCTTAGGGCCATTCTCATAGTCAAGTTTAGTACGCCTCGAGTACATGACGACACCCACCAAACCAGAATGGAATGGGCCAGTTTCCTATGAGAGAACGGCCCATTCCATTCTGGTTTAGGTAGGTGTCGTCTTGTACTTAGTGTAGCGCCGCACTTGAGGCGTACTAAATTTGACTATGAAACTGGCCCTTAATCCTTTTCAAATAAGGAAAATGACCTTTCGACTTCAGCCATTGACACAGCTGAAGTATCTAGGACACGCAGCAGATGTCGGATAGATGTGCTTATTGCACGCATCTATAGTAGACATAATCCCATTTGGTACGTCAGATTGTTTCTTGCCAAAATATCATACTATATATATATATATATATCTTTCGTTAAATTTCTGGGGGTGCCCGCTCCCCATGGACACTCCCCTCCCCCTGGCTATGGGCCTGTTACCGTAATACTCCATTTTACCAGACACACACACAATAACGCAACGATAGAATGTGTGTGTGTATGTATAAGTTTGCTATTTCCCTCCTCTTTCCCCCCGTTGCTTACCTACGTGTCATTTATTAATTATCTACAGGTTATTCACGAACTTAGTTTACTTGTATGACAGCTCAAAGAGTTACTAGAAATAGTCCCTAAATTATCCCAACGCCAACAGCTGACATTTCACTTTGGATAATTGTAATTAAAACGTATGTTAATGTGATAATTAACCACAATAATTTAGGTCAATATTATTTATATATTTATTTGAGGTCAGGCACAAAGTTTATTTAGCGTTTTATTCCACTTAAAAAAAATTTATTATTCACAGCACCTCCACAAAAGGTCTAACTAATATAGCTTTAAAATGGCGACTGACGAATTTAAACCATGTGATTGAACGTGACAGAAACAAGTTCTTTACAATGGTGCACCCACGCAGTGGATACAAATATTTTATTCGGTTAAATATTTCTAAATACGATAAAATAATCATAAAATAATTTATTATATATTTAAAAAATGACAAGTATTTTCTCTTTTCTAAGTAAATACGATGCCTGTATTAAAAGGTATTGATGTATGCACTATATTAAACATAATCAGTAACATTCCAATACGAAGAATAGCTACTTTTAATTATGTTTAAAATATAATATTGGGTAAAAAGAAAATATTAAAAGTAATGAAATAGTATGAGAAAACTTAAGCTTAGGCTACGTTATTTTAAATGTAATATATAACAGGTAATTAAAGATCTTTACACGTATAACAAAACTGTGATCTTTTACAAGTGTTGGCAACCAAAAACCTAAGCACATGAGTTTCGAACTGTCATCAGGTAAAAACCTATCGTGATCAGACTTTAAGTCTCACTCCGATAGTCTGTGGCTTGTATCGTGGGGGNTTGAAAATACAAGTATATTTATTTGCGGCCAACAATGATCACAATTTACTATATTATTATTGTTATTTTATAGGTATTAATAATTTATATCAAAAGTGACACCTGTATATCACATGACTTGACGTATGAATACGTAAAAGTAGATCTATTAACTTTCCTAACTGTCATATAAGGTCCTTACTTTGAAAATTAGACTATGTATTTGATAATTTCTACAATGGAGTCAAATGACATCATGAGTTGGATATCTTACATCCGTGGGTAAAGTGAGCGTATCTTTCTACTGAGCTATGGGTGACCTGGCGATCTAGGGGGTAAGGTGTCAGACTTCTGTGCTGGGGTCCAGGGTTCATTCCTCGGTCCCGGCACAGATTTATCTGATTACCAAACCCTTCCTTCACCTCTGACAAGACATATTGTGAATGTGGGGAATGCCAGGACTCCACCGTGGTTCGGATCCCACGTTAAACTGTAGGACCTCCATTTCATCTCACAATCACCCTACCATTACACATTAGCGTAAGTGCGTATAACCCGAACGGGTAGTAAGACGCGGTGCTAATAATAAATAATTATGATAATAATAATACTGAGCTATGAGTAAAGGGTTTGATTCTTGGCACGGCAGAAAATAGTATCATCAGTTATTCTGCCAAGTAAACACTACAAGATCGTAGTTAAAGCTGATGTCAATTACATCACAGACTCGGCCTTAAATTAACCTATGAGTGGAGGTTGAACCTAGCCAAGGGACGAATCCTGGATACTCAGTGGTAGTGCGCTAAACCCAAAATCATGGGTTCGATTCCTGTGTCATCTCTCAATTAATTAAAATTAATTGAGGTATTCTCCATACGGAGGTTTCCGTAATTACAATGATCTGTTGATATTTATTATTAGTTGGTCACGTGCCAGTATTTTCGTGAACGGACTATATCTACCGTGACCTGCCTCAATGAAGGTATCTTGTTCACACCGATGTTATCTATGTAGTCTCTCACCATGGAATGGACAGTGTCGAGTGGTATTGCTGGAGACAAGTGAAGCTATGGAGGGGAAATGGAGGGAGGGGAATACACCGAGCTACGATTGGTCTGAAGGGGACAGTAGAGGGGGGTAGAGGGCCCCGCCCACCGGTACAGTGTCACTATGACAACGAATGAAGAGAGGAAGGAGGGGAGTTAGACGAAGTGGAATGAGGGGGGAAGGGAGAAAGAGAGATCTCTTGAAAACACAACAAGCCACTCGATCACATTCTGATTGCTGCAGCATTTCCTTCTCAGTACTTCCTCGTAGCGGACCGGCTCGAGTGGGTTGTAGGGTGAAGTGTTGGGGGAGTGGAGGGGGGTCAGGAAGCCGTGCTCACCAGTCCCCCGCCCCCTCAGGCGATAAATGTGGTCAAGGGTGAGACCTTCCTGACTTCATTCGTTCAAAAGAATAATAACAATAATAATATTTATCACCACGTCTTACTACCCGTTCGGATTATACGCTTTAAGTACTAATTACTCTAATGGATTGGGAATTGGGAAGGTTGAATTAGAGGAAGTGAACCCGCATTTGCGTGGAGGGAGAGAGGAAAACCATTTAGGAAAAACCACCCCCCAGTTCACCCGACCGAGATTCGAACCTTGATCTCCCCGTCCTCGGCGGTCGAGCTTCAACACGACAAGCGCGTTAGCCAACTACGCCATCGAGGCGGGTCGTTCAAAAGAAATGATTCTTTTTACATTAAAAAAAAAAGCGCTTCGATGGTTAAATGGCCTAAGGCAGTGGTCAACGACCTTTTTTGGGACATGAATGCCTCATTAAATTTATCTAAGGTCCCCGTCCCAAAATGCTATGATATTATTAATTAAATATTAAACTCAAACTTGTAATAAAATAATCCCGTCTATCACCTATAGAATTTTCTCATATGAAGTAGTATTGAGTAATTATTACGATAAATTACTTATATGAAATAGTAAAATAAAATTTTGAACATAAGAATCTAATTCATTGCCAAAATATTTTGAATTTTCAAAAATCATTATCAGTAAACTACCCTTTCCTTTACTCAAAACCAAGTATTCATTGTTACTTGGATGGGTGGTCTATCGTTCTTAAAAGGCTATATTAATTTTAAACGAAATTGTTAGAGGCGTTTTTGAAAAACATATAACTAAACGATATCACTCATATGTAAACTACCCTTAATTATGAGGGTTTGGGTCAAAATCAACCAAATTTCCTAATATATAGCGCTATACCATCTAAATATCAAGTTTGAATAGAATACATCAAACCGTTTTGGAACAAGGACAAGTCAGATAGACGGACAGACATAATTTAAAATCCACTCTTTTGGGTTTCGGACACACACTAACTGTAAAGATTCACCATAATTTAGAGCTCTAATATTTTCACGATAGCAATAATTTCGATTGATATGTGAAAGTAAAAATCCAATTTAAAAAAAAAGGTTTATCAGTAATCTAACCTTAAACACATTTTTAACCCAAAAACAAGTATACAATGTAATTTTTGCCATACCATACAATCTACATATACACATTTTAAACAAAATGATCCAAACAATTTTCAAAGCATTTTGAATTTTCGCAAATTTCCCATCAGTAAACCACTCTTCAACAAATTTTTAGCCCAAAACATAAGACACAGTGGCTATTTGTCATGTCAAACAAATCCTAGGTATGCAATTCAGTATAATCAGTAAATTCACTCATCAAAAAACTACCTTATTTTAAGGACTAGGGTAGAAATAAAAAGAAAAATACCAAGGTACCCCATGACATCTGATTAATTTTGATTCCATATCTTCTTATTGGCAACTGAAGTAGTGTACACAGAGGCAACAGCTGTAACGTCCTCTTCATCAGTTGCCTCAGCTGCTGCTGGTCTAGAGCAGAGGATATACGGCTGAGCGAGGCAATCAACTCGGAAAGGAGCCGATACGATGTGATGCAGACAAGTGTGCGTTAACGTAACAAAATAATGTTCTGAGCCGATGCGAGCCGAGCCAAGACGATGTGATCCGAGCCGATCCGAGCTAAGACGATGTGAGTCGACCCGAGCCGATGCTAGCCGATGTGAGCCGAGTTGAGCCGATGTGAGCTGATCCAAGCCAAGACAATGTGAGCCGAGCCAAGACGATGTGAACTGAGTTGAGACGATGTGAGCCGATGTGAGTCGATCCGAGCCGATGCTAGCCGATGTGAGCCGAGCTGAGCCGGTCCGAGCTAAGACAATGTGAGCCGAGCCAAGACGATGTGAGCTGAGCTGAAATTATGTGAGCCGAGCTGAGTCGAGCCGAGCCGATGCTAACCGATGTGAGCCGAGCCAAGATGATGTGAGCCGAGTTGAGACGATGTGAGCCGAGCTGAGCCGATGTGAGCCGAGCCAAGACGATGTGAGCCGAGCTGAGCCGATGTGAGCCGAGTTGAGACGATGTGAGCTGAGTTGAGCCGAGCCGATGCGGACAAATGTACAGAACGTGAACCTTAAGGCGTCACACTCGCAATAAGCTGGGCTCCGTATATCGTCTGGAACTTAGTTGAAGAGAGCTACAGGCGTGTGCTAGGAGTTGTCTAACCACACGGCGTTGGGTATTTTTTTTAACAAACCCCGTATTGCTGGTGGACTGGCTGCCAGGGGCTATAAATAACATTATTGTTTATTATCTCCCAAGGAATGAAGGTTTACCTTTTCATACATTTATCACGGTTATGGAATAATAACGTAGGGTTGACTTATTAACTGACTTAAAACACAGGTCTGGAATCAAACCCAGTGGCGCCCCTATATAAATCTTCAATCAACCATCAAGGTTGTCTAGAATTAAATTTCGGAGGGGAGGGTAGGACTTAGGGGATCACAGCTTAGTAATCACTGTAGACGAAGACAATTTACGACTATTAAATACCTCTAGATGTTATGTCAATTCCTTTGATGGTGACTAAGGGCAGTGATTTCAATTATGTAAGGGGATATAGTTTAGATACAATGTAACAAATCTATTTTTTAAAGTACTTTTTCCAATTTGTAATTTTTGTGGCATTTTTAACGCTTATAATAATAGGCTTATCATGACATTTTCCACACAAATCCGGACACTAAGGGTTTTACTCTAAGAGAAGAATCATTGGTGGCAGACCACTATTTTTATAGTGGTAACGGGGCAGTTAGTAAAATAAAGAGTTATTTGCCCCTAAACCCAAAGAGAAGTATAAGAATCCTTTCTTAGAAAATGTTACAAGAAAACTCGAGCTTTTCGGATAAATCCTTGTCCGAAAATTTAAACAAAAATGAGTTCCCTCTAGGATTTATTTTAAGTAGTTTTCACCATATTTTTGGTGTTGAAAAATTGGTGCTTTAGAAGTTATTTTGAATTATCTTTGTCTGAAGAAATTTTTGAAAATTACATATCCATAGAAGCCATTTGGGATAGTACTAATCTGGATTATATTAGAAAATCGGATATTTCTAGAAACTATTTGGTGTGGTCCTCTGCTGGCAAATACTTTGAAGATTAATTTGAGATATGAGGAGGGGGGGACTAACCTGTTCCCCCCTCACTGGGGGCTCCATTTGTTGAACCATAAATACTCATAATTGAGAGGCCGATTTTTTCACCTTAAATCTTTATAATACGTTATTACGACGCTGTATATTAAAGTTTATAAAACAAAATTGTTGACAACACTACCATATAAAGTACCCTGATTTTGATGCCGTGTCAACTTTTTTTTTTTGTTAAGTCAAAGAAAATATTTTTATGGATGATGCCGTGTCAACTTTTTTTTTTGTTAAGTCAAAGAAAATATTTTTATGGTTCCTTAATAGAAGAAATGCTTATTTTTAGGTAATCTTGTATCATGGTAATTTTGAATTTTTAAGACCTATTTTAATGCTTTTAATATTTGTATAGGCTTTGATTATAATTGATATCTATATTTAAAAAATTCATGAATACTCAAACATAATATTTTTCACCACCCAGTTGTTGGATTGAGGAGATAATGTAAGCTTCATTTGAACTTGGTCCATTCTTTACATTAGCAGTTGGAAAATCCACATTACAAGCCAAGCATTATAACCTTTTTTTCGTTAGTACCACGTCTTACTACCCGTTCGAATTGCACTCCTATGGCGTTAGTCCTGTTGAGGTCAACCGCTGAGGACGGGGAGATCGAGGTTCGAACCTCGGTCTGGTGAACTGGGGGTGGTTTTTCCTAAATTGTTTTCCACTTCCCCCTCCACGCAAATGCGGGTTCACTTCCTCTAACTCATCCTTCCCAATTCCTAATACATCAGCGTAATTAGTACTTAAAGCGTATAACCAGAATGGGTAGTAAGACGCGGTGCTAAATAATAAAATAAATAAAATATACTCCTATGTACTAATTACACAAACGTGTTAAGGATTCGTAAAGTTTAATTTAGAGGAATTACAGCTGCATTTTCGTGGAGGGAGAGTGGAAAACCATTTAGGAAAAAGCCATCTACAGTGCACCCGACTGATATCGAACCTCCATATGCCCGTCTTCGGCAGTCTGGTCCAACACGAGATTACTGAGTTAGACCATGCGGCCGCTGAATCGGGTAAGCAGTGCAACTGTGCTGGGAAAATGTCTGTGTTAAGGGGTAGTTAAGCCCTGATTATTTTTTATAGGAAGCCTACCTTTTACTACCAACATTGGTTAAAAGTCACTAAAATTTGGCATTGTATAAATAATATGGCTGATTTGATTTATTGGTTACAAAATCATTCTAAAAAATTATCAAAAGCTTAGTCTATATTAATACCTCCTTACCACTTACTGTATAATTTCTCTTTACATTACTAACAAAACGGAATAAGTAAATAGATACAATTTATCATTATTATTATTAGCACCGCGTATTACTACCCGTTCGGATTATACGCACTTACGCTAATGTGTGATGGTAGGGTGATTGTGAGATGAAATGGAGGACCTACAGTTTAACGTGGCATCCGAACCACGGTGGAGGCCTGGCATTCCTCCACATTCACAAGATGTCTTGTCAGAGGTGAAGGAAGTGTTTGGTAATCAGATAAATCTGTGCCG
The DNA here is from genome assembly GCA_902141385.1 of Timema californicum. Taxonomy (NCBI): domain Eukaryota; kingdom Metazoa; phylum Arthropoda; class Insecta; order Phasmatodea; family Timematidae; genus Timema; species Timema californicum. The sequence continues at coordinate 7,899 of CABFOW010005576.1, forward strand.
GGACCGAGGATTGAACCCCGGCTGCCAGCACAGAAGTCTGACACCTTACCCCTATACCACCAGGTCACTTTACAATTTATTATAATATTTTTATTTACGTCATTATGTCGACATGAGCTTCCAGCTTTCAAATAAAAGCCTCCCTCTGATAATTAGACTGTAGCTATTTTTTATGAAGTAGGTTCACTAGAGTCGCGATTATCCGGCCCTCCGTATTATCCGGACCGGTTCTCAAAGTTGACAAATGAAGTAAACAACATTTAATATTTTTTTTAAATCTATTGAAAGTTATTTAAGAAAAAAAAAACTTTAGATGTATTCTTTAAACACATTTCATTTGACTGTGTAAAATTAAGAAAAATATAAAACATTTACTGAATTAATAATATAATCCATTTGACGGTCTATTTTCACTTGTTATTCTTGCTTTGTAGCTGATGTTACATATCCCAAATAAAGTAGGTGTACTGTATAGCAAAGACTCGCTTTGCTCGTTGGGGGCTCCGCCGCTAAACCCCCCATTGAGTTTTATTTGCAAGTGGATGTAAACTAATGTAATTCCAGAGCCGTTTTTTGATAGGTCTTACCGTTTAGCCACAAGAGACCTCCAAAGAAAGGTCCGCACCAAAGTTGATCTGACATTTTGAATTTATTTCGGGGGTTAAGGATTTTTTTTTAACTTTTTGGAATTTTCCCGTCGGTTACAGGCTAGACGCTATAAGTTTACCAAATTTCAAGTTTCTAGCTCATCTGGAAGTGGGTGAACATTAATATCAGTGAGTGAGTCAGCCATGTGGCTTTATAGTGGTATAGTAATTTAAAATATATTTCTTGTTTCATTTTTACTGTCCTCCCTGCAATTACCGTATTCCTATTTTAATACATCAAACTCAGAAAATGAGCCCTTTCTATTAAAACAAAGTTAATGTTCTGTGAACATTAAAAAAAATGAAGTAGGCAAATCCATACTGAACATTATTTATAATTTACTTGTATTCCGTACTATCCGGCTTTTCCACTATCCGGGTCGGAATGGCAGGATATTCGCGACTCTAGTGTATTTTCAAATTAACATTTATGCCAATTGGATTAGTCTAACAGGTTTTACTTTCTAAAAATGTTAATTGCAATACAAATATATATTAAAAATGGTTAATTTATTAATATCTTGTTTGATCTACTCGTGTGCGTTTTTGCATAGTTATTGTTTTTTATTCGTATGTTGGTCACTTTTTGAAACATTTCAAATATTTTTTACCATTTTTATTGTCATTATTATGATAATTTTTCTACAATTTTTATGTAAAAAATCCGGTATCTGCTGACGCTTCATAGCCCAAAATATAAAATGGGTTCCCCATCTTAAAGGTAAGGATAATAAAGGAAACTTTGAATGAAATGTACTCACATTTACGCTTAGAGAAGGTGGGGAAACAATTTTTGTAAAAAAAACACCTCCATTACACCACAACAGGGATTTGAATCCCGATCTCCCCAGTCACCAGTGAACCATGTTAGAAGAGAGTGACATCTTTTCCGCGTGACCCCCAATGCGGGTGTGATCATACTCATGATAATGTCGGTGTGGTTTTCTAAGTGGACGTGGACGTTAGCCGAGGTCAGTATTTTCGGGAGTTTTTTTTAGCAATTTTTTAATTTATTTTTTGACAGATTAAATTTAATATTTCTTCAGTTGATAAGTTTAGTTAAATCTTCCTCACACCCGCTTCAGTCGCCACCATGGGTCTAACGTGCTACCCTCGCAGTAGACTAGTCCTCCGATGACAGGGAGATCGTGGTTCGAATCTCGGTCGGGTGCACTGAGGATGGTTTTTTCAACCATTGTTTTCCACTCTACCTCCTCGCAAATACGGGTACACTTTCTATAAATATAATCTCCCTAATCCCTAAAACCATTAGCGTAATTAGTACATAAGCGTATAAGCCGGACGGGTAGTAAGACGCGTTGCTAAAAGTAAAAATAAATTATTCCCAGGATGATATCAACAGTCGGTATTTTACGAGACAATTTTTAAATAAAAAATAAAACGTATTTGTTCAAAATTCTCGATGCTAATTAATTACAAATATTCAAGAAGTATTTACTGAGTAAATGTTTTACTTGTTTTTAGCTTTAAACATTTTCTTATAATAATAAAAAAAAAGCTACATAAAAATACTTGCCTTAAAATGAATTCCATTAGAACTTAAAAAAGTTCATATAAAAAATGGTATCAAACTCTTGTATAATCCTTTAGATTATAAACACTTTATCCCGGTAGTCTATAACGACACTAATATAGACGTTTTCTAATTAGTCTGGTAGTTAAAATTAATCTATTACTTTATGTTATTTAAGGGTTGATGGGTCTCGTAGTAGTAAGGGTAGAGAAAGAAAGAGAGTTGGGGGTGGGGGGGGGGTGACTAGTCTAGCGAGGAAGTTGTCAACGTAAAGTCTTCCCTTCTGTACCAACCTTTCACTTCTTTACTCTCGAGAACCTTTAACCCCCCCTCCCTCAACCTTTATACCTTCACTCCATCATAACCATTACAGAACACTCCTCCGGGCGAGCCTTTTTCTCTCCAGCCATCCACTCACATTAGTTGCACACGCACACTCGACAAGAATCACCCGCCAAAGAAAGAGTATAAAACAACAACGAAGACTGTGGTGTCTTCAGGAACTAAAGAGACGCCATTCGTGACTGGCTTACCGTTGTACGTTAAGGTGGATGTAGGAGTCGCGAGAAAAGAACACTGTTGTTGCAAATTTTATATGAAAGATTTTTTTTTTCTTTTCATTTCTATTTATTTGAGGTGTCCTAACCTACATTTTATGAACCAACTGATTAAATCAGCGCACGAGAATTTCTATGAGCGAGTACGAAAAGGCCTACGAATTTTATCAGGAAAGGTATTTCCGTATACCTTCCAGGCTTCTTTTACACGTCGAAACTAACAAGAGTCTGACGGCTTTACTTCCCCTTCGAAGAAAGTTTTGCTTACGGATATTTATCGCTAGAAAAAAAAAATGCATTTATCTCGGTTGGGTTTGACCCCACGAATATCGGGTCCTGAGGCGAGCACTTTACCCCTAGATAACCGGGTTCGAATTTTCCATATAAATCCAATATTTCTCCAGTAGAAACAAAGAGTTAAATTTTCTTCACGTGGTGATATCAACAGTTGTTGAATATCTGTCAAGGGTGTCCTGGAATTTAATGACATCCTATTCTGATCATCTAAGTTGCCCCCCCACCTCAAAATTAAAATTTAAATACACCATTTTGTACCTATTTTGCACCCTAACTCCAGATACGATACGACTGTTTATTTTTAAGGGAGAGGCCAAGTTAAGAGTAGACACCCCCCCCCCCCCC
>CABFOW010005576.1:23052-40943 GCA_902141385.1 Timema californicum
CTGACAGTCAACATTTAGGTATATACAGTAGCCCCGTGGCTTCTTTGGTGCTGACTGACAGCTCACAGCTGACTTCTGACAGTCAACATTTAGGTATATACAGTAGCCCCATGGATTCTTTGGTGCTGACTGACAGCTCACAGCTGACTTCTGACAGCCAACATTTAGGTATATACCTACATTTTGACTGTCAGAAGTGACAGCTGCTAAACACATGTTTTTGCAGATCATATGGTTCGGCGTAGGGATACATAATTTGGTCTGGTAACTTTTCAAAGCTTTAAGCTGTCAGTCAGCACCAAAGAAGCCATGGGGCTCCTATAGCTAATGTCAGGAGGGAAAGAAGTGTCAGTAAAATGTTCATAGGACGTTTCTTATCTAATAGATAATAATTATTGTCATCACCACGTCTTGATACCTGGCCAGGTTATACGCATATATAACACTTTAATGGAGTAGGGATGAGGAAGGAAGCATTACAGAGATAATCAAATTACATATGCGTGGGAAACCATTTAGTAAAAACTACCCTCAGTGATCTTGGCCGAGATTCAAACCCCGATCTTCCTATATTCGGTAAGCCGGTCTAAATTGAGACTGACACCTCAGACATCTCGGCTACTGAAGAGGAAGGTTTAATTTAGAGGAATCGTGCCCGCATTTGCGTGGAGAATTAATGGAACCCCATTTAGGGAAAAACCACCTCCAAGACACTCAACCGGGATTCAAACCTTGGCCTCTTCACCATCAAATCAGATAATACAATGGTTGCGCCTTCATCTGCAGGCCCACTGGTGCAGGTTTATTTCTACAGGTTGTACTTGAAACCTTGATTATAATTCATTCGAGTGATATGGATGAAGAGGTTACCTCTAAAGAAATGCAGCAGCGTTGGTGTGGAGAGAGTACAGGAAAAAACAAATTCCGGCACTGGAGATTTATGTTTGCTTCATAGGCGACACTAGATGACTTGTCTTAGTTAACTATTAAAAAAAAAGAATTAAACATAGTTTAAAAAAATGCACGTGTACACTGGAATCTAACCCAGTACTTTTGACTTATCACGTCAATGCTCAGATGTCATATGCATTAATTCAGTGATATTGAACTGGAGGTACGCGATCAGAAATGTTTGAATACCACTGAATTAATTCTTAAAGATTCAAGATATTGTATATTTTGTTTAGCCTACTAATCCTGCTAGAATGACCAGCTTCGGTGGCCACATGGTCTAATACGCTACTCTCGCAGTAGAATAGAATAACGATGACCGAGAGATTGAGGTTCGAAACTTGGTCGGGTGTCCTGAGGCTGGTTTCTATTAAAATTATTTTCCACTCTCCCTCCACGTTAATGTGGATATATATACATATATATATATATATACACACACATAAATATATATATATACATATATATATAATATAAAGGCCCTATGTATACTTGTAGCTTGTACACTCCATTAAACCTAAAAGTAAGCAGCCATTACTTGACGTATTGTATTATAGCCCTATCTTATAAGCTATGCCTTTGAGCAAACGTGTAAGGTAGGCTTTCTCCCAGGCTAAATGAAGTAGACATTCGTTTATTGACTTGCTATTTGTTAACTTTCTCAGTTGACCTGGCGGTCCAGGGGTAAAGTGTCGGACTTCTGTTCTGGGGGGTCCGGGGTTCAATCCTCGGTCCCGGCACAGATTTATCTGATTACCAAACCCTTCCTTCACCTCTGACAAGACATCTTGTGAATGTGAGGAATGCCAGGCCTCCACCGTGGTTCGGATCCCACGTTAAACTGTAGGTCCTCCATTTCATCTCCCAATCACCCTACCATTACACATTAGCGTAGGTGCGTACAACCCGAACGGGTAGTAAGACGCGATGATGATAATTATAATAATATTAAATGGTTCCCCACTCTCCTTCCACGCAAATGCGAGTAGATTATCTCTAAAAGCCTTCTTTCATCATCCTACCCTTTAGAGTAACTATCGAATATTTTATAGCTTGAACAGGTAGAAAGACTCGGTGATAAAAAAAAAGAGTTAATTATTTAGATCTAGTAACTTTTCTAGATGCCTGGTAAGGTTCTTTTTATCAAATATGGCGTTGTAGCCAGGATATTGTTTGGCGTCAACCCGGTAAGAATATTTTACCGGTGAAATTTTAGTTTCTTCCAGAGGCGTAGCATGAGTTATTGCCAGGATATGTACACTTTGCTTTCACTGAGTTTGTGAAAAGATTTACCCGGTTTGCGTAACTTGTTTTATATTAGTGTCAGTTGACATACGTTTTCATGTGAGATCGTATTTATAAATCGTTGAGCGTTCAACCACGGGTTGATGGTGGTATTTTCTCGGGCGAGCAAAGTTTGACGTGACTGTACTTGTAAAAGTATTTTCCTCCCAGCCTGTATAAAACTTTAACGCTAATAACCACACACCTGTAAACTATACCTTGATTTTCTTACATTATTATTATTAGCACCACGTCTTACTACCCGTTTGGGTTTTACGCACTTACGCTAATGTGTAATGGTAGGATGATTGTGAGATGAAATGGAGCACCTACAGTTTAACGTGGGATCCGAACCACGGTGTCTTGGCACTCCATACATTCACAAGTTGTGATTAATACACGTCTTGTCAGAGGTGAAGGAAGGTGTTTGGTAATCAGATAAATATGTGCAGGGACCGAGGATTGAACTTTGGACCCTCCCAGAACAGAAGTCCGACACCTTAAACCTAGATCACCAGGTCACCCGATTTTCTTACAAATATACATTTTACCATAGTAACTAAAAAAATTAAACCAATCAAATCCATGTTATATTTAAGTACGTCTAATTTTATTGCCACGTAATATCTCACTAGCTACTTTATCAACGTGTCAATCATTGTCAATAATTGATTTACATTTTTAACATATAAATTTACCAACAAAAAAACACCTCTAAGTAAACTATGAACTTGTATGCATTAAAAAAATATAATTAATTTATAAGTTACTCTCAAATTCAGAATTTCCTCTTCCGGTCGGGTCCCGTGGAAGCGCCCACAATTCCAGCCTATGAAGGGGGGATTGGAGTTCCAATTCCGGTCGGGTTTACTGAGGACGATTTTTACAAAATGGTTTCCCACGCAAATATGAATACACTTCCTCTAAATTCCACCTTCTTCATCCCTAACTCAATAGCGTAATCAGTACATATGCGAATAACCTGAATATATAGTAAAACGCGGTGCTAAAAAAATATTATTATTGGTATTTAATAGATCTTAATATCTATCTAAAGTGATAGCTGATGATCCCATGATTTGGCGTATGAATAGGTAAAACTAGATATATTAGCTTTTATAGCTGTAAGATATATTCATTCCGAAGAAAATTGGGATAGGCTTATACATTATTATGTGTGTAGTTGGTTGTGGTGTAGGGGGAAAAGAGGCAAAATCCACCTTTTACTCAAACGAGTTAGTGCTGCCATCTTGAGACAATCATGAAACCTTTATAATGTAATTTATAGTATGGTTAAAAGAGGCCTCTGTCGTATTTAAATTAATTTTTAAAAAATAAGTATTTGTTGAGGTCCTTATAAGGTTTGCAATATAAGTACAGTAACCCCATGGCTTCTCTGGTGCTGACTGACAGCTTTGAAAAGCTACCAGACAAAATTATGTATCTCTACGCCGAACCATATGATCTGCAAAAACGTGTGTTTAGCAGCTGTCACTTCTGGCGGTCAAAAATTTAGGTACATACCTCAATTTTGACTGTCAGAAGTCAGCTGTGAGCAGTCATTCAGCACAAAAGAAACTATGGGACTACTGTAGCTATCCTGAAAAATATTAATGTGTAGTGTGACTTTAGCTAATTTTCCATTGCATTCTTTTGTTTACTTGTACAGTCCAACCAAACATTGCTTGTCATGGTAATAGTCCACGATCTGCCGCTTAATTTAAAATGAACTGGTATTCAAGTGAGATTAACCAATTCCATTGTACACACTAAACCAGCTCTGGATATCTTGGGAATTATTCATGCTCCACCACTTAATGTCTACTTATTTACTTTAATTAATGAACAGGGGAAGGTAAAAAAAAAGCAGGTACATATTTATCATAGGTCTTATTGATGAAAACATAAAGAAAAAAAAAGAAACAACAATATTGTTTTAAATATTTTATACACAATATTTAAGTTGTTTTTTTTATGTCCCGATGCCAGGATAAATACACACAAATATTCTCATTTATTCTTCCTTCACATGTACAAATAAATAACATACTGTCTGGCACAAGAAGGCAAGTTAAAATTATAAACAAGGACAGTAGTTGGTAGTACTGATTCACAAGTGTCATCTAACTAAGTGGTATAGGACACCAGCACTACTCATTAAGAGAATAGTAGTTCTCTCAACATATAACATATATCAAGTACACAACCGACCAGACGGCTAATTTTTTTATTTTTAAATACAGTGTAATGATAGGTTAAACGTTATTTTTTTATAATTCAATTTTTAATTCATCATCAACATTTTCACTTGGATGTCCGAATAAAAAACTACACATTTACAGAATGATCTTCTTATAGCGAATATTTTGGTTTTTTTTAATGTTTATGGAAAAAAAATAGTTATTTGAGTAGGCCCACTATTAGGTATTTATATAATAAGTTCGTATTAGTGTTTTTTTAACAAAATGTGTTGATATATGTAAAAAAGGATATGCATTTTTGTATTATTTTGAATAACCTTGTTAAATAATTTAAAAATAATATAAATAATATTAGAAAAATATAGCTTCCTTAAAAAAATACTCTTTTTTTTGTAATCTATAAACAAAATAACTCTTAACAAAAAAAAAGTTTTTGCCAATCATTATGTTCTGTTCAAAACAATGTAATATAGATGGTTTATTTTTTGTATAACTTATGTTTAAAAAAAAACTATAGAGAAATTAAAATTTGAAAGCCTTAAAACACCAAGTATAGTCTTTATACAAAGACAGTGAACAACGATAGAACAGTTATTTTTGAAAATCTGAATGATGGGGGATGAGAAATATTTTATGTCCTAAGCTTGCTCTAAACGCTGTTTTCAAAACATCAACGTATCACACTTTCTTCTAAAACATGGTTAATATTTTCATTACCTTTGACAACCACCAGATTGTTGCCTCTCAAAAACTAGGAATTAGAGGATTTTTTCTTTATTTTTGTACACTTTTACATACAGATTAGTAAAAACTGGTTTTTAATACTATTTATTTGATAGTGTTCAATATCATTTTTTCAAAATAGTATTACAACTTTCACAAAATACCCTGAATTAACTCTTGTGTTATTTGCATATATATTTATTGTTTCACTACTTATGAAAAATTACCACCACATTCTAGGATAATGAACAAATTTCTATTATATATGTCTACCACGCTTACCCTGTTGTACATTTGAGGGGTAAAAATAATATTGGTACAAGGAGGGATTGGGGGTGGGAGGGGGGATTTTTGGAAATCTAATTCAAACATTAATCAAAACTCAAAAACGGTCTCTGAAAACGTATTTCAGAAAGTTCTAAATTCTTTCTTAGCTATATATGTGAAATGCAGTAAATATATATATTTTTTAATGTTTAAATTATGAATATTTAAATAAATACTTAACAAGTAACTAAGACAAGTTGTTGATGAATAACATAAACATAACATAAAATAAGTTTATTTCAACGAAATAATGTTTTTATGATTGAATGCATTTAAATTTGATATCAAAGTTAAAAATAATAGTGTATCATCAAATTTAGTGTACAGAAATGTTTCTGTTAAAATAATTGACTCACCTAAAATAATTAATATTGACCGAATGGATATGTTTATTTTAAAATAAGGAGCTGAAAATAAGATTTTAAAAAACTATTGAACGGGACATTATTGGATCCTATTGGTTTATTTTAACGATCAAACATGTAGTAATATGTATAGCAACATTATAGTTTTATTTAATCTTCTATTTACATATTCATACATACAAATAAACATGTCTATCTTTTATTTATTACTGCATTTGTTTAAACAAAAATTAAAATATATAAATGAGCATGATCTATCCGTGATGTTCATGTCAGTTTTAGTAAACTCAGCAGAGATACTTATAAACCATAATATCCTGTCCCCCTTGAGTTATTTTCTAGGATAATGACATAGGAAATATTTGCGATATCATTGCAAATAAACAGTGTTGTCCATTTTTATAAATACTTAGTAATATAATCCATTATGTTATTGATTAATTACATACCTAGTAAACTTGTTCAGTTGACCAACCAATTTATCTATAAATATTAATCGATAAAAAAAAAGAGATGGCAGTCATACAAGAAGTATTGTCTTTTCTTTATGGAATATGATAGTGTACAACATGGCCGGGAATAAAGTATACCGAAAGTTGGCAAGACTGTGCATCGGAGTAATAGGTGGGAGGGTGATATGACGAGAATGTAGTGTGACCTTGGTGCTGGAAGTGAACGGATATATTGGCGAGTGATACAGAACGGTTTTAACTTTTCGTGAGAAGGTCTTTGTTGTGGATCATTATCTTAAGGTCACACGGGATTGGACGTTCAGAAGGGACCCAGTTTGAAACGTTGTGTTTGGACTTTTTTGAAGAATAATTCAATAAAAATCCACAACAAAAAGCGAACAATATAGTTGTTAGTAAGAAAATTTAAAACGGATTGGATCCGTTCTTTGTCAACGGAAACATGTTCCGAAAGAAAAATGTTCATTTTCAGACAATGATCATTCTAGATGATAAATAATTTTAATTCTGCGTGTCTGGGCTGCATCATTCGTAGCCCAGTTTAGAGAAAGATCAGCCAGTACTAGTGTACCGTTGTCCAGGTGACGTACTAATGTACTAACCTACATCCTTTCCTCGGGATCATTCCATGTTCCGACGAGATGAGGTGATGGTGAGTATGAAGGTATGGGACCAGTGTAAACACCAATTAGCTGAGAGCCTGATTAAATAAATCTTGCTGACCATTGGGATAATTCCTCTTTCGGGATATATTCTCAAAGTACCTACAAGCCGGGCATCGAACCCAAGACCCCCTAGGATCGTAGCCACCAGGTCCATTGACCATTACACCGGTTATTGCTCGTCAAGATTCCGTGATCCCCAAATAAAAGTCAATTGGCGTATTGCGAAAGAGATCTGTATGAATATAACGTCTGTTCAGACATTTGTTCATGAATTGGAAGCTTTTTTAAAAAATATATATCGTGTACAGATTAGCCATCAGCTATGAGAGCCGTATAAGTTCCAAAGTCGTATGTTCGGTGCTCGAACTCTGGAAAATGTTTATGAATATGAACCTTTTCCTCTCCAACATTTAATTTTCATGAAAGCCACGTTACGTTATCAGTTTATGTGATCAAGCCAGTGACCTTATTTGTCGGGTTTGGACAATCTACAGTAGCCCCATGGCTTCTTTGGTGCTGACTGACAGCTCACAGCTGACTTCTGACAGTCAACATTTAGGTACAGTAGCCCCATGGCTTCTTTGGTGCTGACTGACAGCTCACAGCTGACTTCTGACAGTCAACATTTAGGTACAGTAGCCCCATGGCTTCTTTGGTGCTGACTGACAGCTCACAGCTGACAGTTGACAGCTATAAAAAGCTACCCGACCAAATTACGTATCCTTACGCCGAACTATATGATCTGCAAAAACATGTGTTCAGCAAATGTCACTTCTGACAGTCAAAATTTAGATAGATAGTTAAATGTTGACTGTCAGAAGTCAGCTGTGAGCGGTCAGTTAGCACCAAAGAAGACATGGGGCTACTGTACTCAGCTCATCGCACATCCTCGTCACTGTCACTGTCAATGTCACTGTCTTGTGTGTCATTACGATACTATTTATTCCCGGCCATGCTGTATTTATATTGAATGATCTAAGTAATTGTTAGCGTTGTTGGCACATGTTATATAGCGTCCAGTCTTAAGTTTTTTTTCGGTCCACAGGGCAATTGATGACCTTATGTGACCTGAAATGCTGATGTGGGAATGTAAGTTCAGTTTTTTTTCTTAGTTACCTCAACAGAAGCACTCAAAAAAGTTTTTAGTTACATCTATTAAATTAATTTCATGCAATGAAAATCCTATTTAGGGATATGATTATATTTTATGTCCCTTGCCTTTTTAAAAATAAAAATAAAATTTGGGGTAAAATCACACTTTTAACGTGATTCAAACACAATTTTTCAGTGTTGGCAAAATCGGGTGAAATGGCTTATCTACAGTTATTAATAAATATATGTTGGCAGAAGTAAATTTATCTCTAACAAAACTCTAATAGTTTGGATACAAGATAATTCTTGCTATATAGCAATTTAAAACAAAGGGTGAATATTTTCTCCAAAGTATTTGATAAATAAAAATAAATATCCTGATAGAATATTAAATCAAATGAACGAATTCTATCTAAAAGGTTTAAAATGGATTGTATGCATTTAATAAATTTTAGTTTAACTAGTTTAAAACAAGTAGATAAAATTACAAAGTAAATTGTTCAAAAAAAAACAATATTCGTGTTAATGAGGTTTATATAAATAAATTCACACAATTTACTGAAAAGAAATCCAAGTAGTTTTGGTTATGGTTAGTTTAATACTTAAAATTTTCATGCACAACTTACTATATAGTAGTAAAATATATATAAAATTCAAACTCAGTCTTACCAAATTTATGAATTAAAAGTTTGTCTTGATGGTACCACTTCAGAGATATTTTTTTAATGTTTCTGGTGAAATGAAACAATATTATTTAACACTTACAATTTGTTTGTTTTATATTAGTGGCTGGATATACGACTTTTTTTTAAACTTAAGTTCTACTGGCCCTCTTAAAAAAACACCTTAAAATACTGAATATTGACACAAAGATCTTCCAATACGTGTTTATAAACAAGAAAAAGAAACAAATAATATTTTATTTTTTTGTATCATAACATCTATCATAAAACATATTCAATACTTGTGTGAGTTATTTAATTAATTTGCTTTGGCATTGGTTACATTAAATAACAAATCTCTTATCTTTCAAAAAGATTTTTTTTAAATAATTTGTATAATATTATAATAAACAAACTTATTATATTTCCCATAAACACGCACATTGACTTGCATAAAAAAAGCACATAACAATAGGAAGTGTACAAATTTTGTACTTGACGCTTTATTACAATTTCCTGTCGCGCGCCCACTACAGAACTAACAAGCTTGTTGGAATTGGTTAGTGAGACTATCTTGTTGAGGTACTAATGAAGTGTGCTTGTACTATTTAATAGTCATATTGGATGCGTGGGGAAAAAAATCACTTGTTGATTTGTTATCGTGATTAAAAAAAAACCCCCAAACGTGAAATATAACAATAATTTGTGTGTGTAAAAAAATAATTGAAAATGGACAGTTTTTACAAGATTGATTAAAATATTGCATTATAAATATTCATTTAAATAGAAAAAAAATAAGCAACGAAAAGAATAAAGAATATTTTGATATATATATTTGATAAATGTTTTTATATCTCTAAAATAACCTAGATAGATACATTTTTGAAATACTCATTAATTTATTTATATTAAATCCAACAATTATCAGTAATTTATCATAAATTATACGTATTATTATTTTAAATAAGAATATAACTTTATATTAGAATTTAATTGTGGCTAATTTTCAGTGTTGAAAAATAGTTTTTTTTTGTTCTTGCACAAAGCAAAAATAAATGTATGATTCATAGATTTAACGATAATGTTGAACAGTATTATTTTAGCTACTTGTAAAATTAACCATTGGTAGGGTCTACAGATAACTGAAGAATTGTAATATAAGTTGACTCCGCGTATTTGATCAGAAATAAATTGGCGAGTTTCAGTTTGGATTAACATAACATAAAAAAATACCTCAAATCATATTGAGACTTTTGATTATATTTTAATATAATTATGAGATTGGAACTTAAAAAATAAATAATTTGAAATCCCCTAGATATAACGAGTATATATTTATTACGATTGATGTTATAAATATAACGAATAATTTCTAATGAAGTGTTATATTATATTAACGAAAATAACTGTATAAAAATACACACTATACCTGTATAGAATTAATAAAGGGATATAATGTTTTGTTTTATTCTTTTAATAAATATTGTTGATTAAAGTACTTTAGAATATAGCTGGCTACTTTACATTATACTTTTGGGATATAAATAGCATATTTTTTTTAAAAGTCAAAGATTTTGTCTCTCAACATAAACTATTGTAAAATCAACTTAAAGATGTCAGTAAAATATCTACTTGTCTTGGAGCAAGCAAGCTACGCAAAACAATTTTGTAAATTTATTTTAAACACCTGTTCAACCATTTAATATAAAGTGTATTTTCTGTATAAACACGTCAGATTAATTTGCATTAACTATAAATAAAAATGTATAAAAGAACGAAACCATTTGCAGCCATTTATTCGCATTACGAAATTATATAATTAAATTTATACAAATATGGAATTGACTCATAACTTGTATTAAGATTTTGATATTCCTTACTCTAGATTAAATGATCGATTTAACAATTAATTATTTATTTTAATCAGACTGTTTGTTTTAAAACAACAAATTAAGGTGCGATGGAAGAAGATGCAAAAAAAATCCAGTGTTTTTGCAGTTCTTTTTATGGCAAAACATTTTTTTTTGCCAAAATAAATATAATATTACTCCAGTACAAACATAGAATTTAATTTTATTCACATGGGGATTTTAAAATTTCTTGAATATCTGTCAAGGGTGTCCTGGAATTTAATGAGAACTCTTTCTCTTCATTTAAAAAATCTTCTCGTCTAATGCCACCGTGCTCGTGACAGATATTCAACAATTAATGTTGATATCACCATTTGTAGAAAATTAAACTCCATGTTTGTACTGGAGCAATATTTTGTTTATTTTATCCAAACATATGTTTTGCCATCCCACCTTGATAGTCTGTAATGTCTATCAAACTTAAGTTGAGGGATAGGGTTTCATTCTTTAGCTATGAACTATACATAAGTTATTTAGTGATGAATTAATTATAGAAGACAGTAAAGTTTAAAAAAAAATCCTCTTTCAAATACAAAATGTTTCACTAAATTTCATTTAAAATTTGTCATACACATTTTTAAGTAATTAGTGAAAACCATTCCTAAATGCAATTAACAGTATTGATATTTCACCTATCATTCTTATAGATCATTAAAAGTAATGACAAGAGCTAACCGGATTATTAATTGACTTTCGGTATAACCCTAAATTATAAAGATAATAGAAGTAGCTATATTATCTCATAGATTAAAACCGATATGTCGAATGAAAAGAGAACCCGGATGTAGTTAGTAAAATTGTTTTTATTTTACTCCTTTTAGTATAAACTCTTTAGATGTATTTACTGAATTTTAAATTAATTTAAATAATTTAAATCTACTAGTAAAATCACTTAGTTAAATTAAACATTTTTAAAAAAATTGATAGTTTTAATCATAATCTAGTGATTTTGAAGCTAAAATTTCAAAGAAATATGTTAGAGTATTTATATATATAGTTATTACTTAATACAAATATATTAATGAGTATTTCAAAACAATTAATAAACACACACAAAAAAATATTGAAGGAACTAAGTTATGTATGGCAGATTCTTGTTAAATCCTGAAGAAATGATACACACAAACATATAAACAACTTGTTGGTCATTAACTATAGAATATGTACAGATTCCTTGAACGTACGGGTCTATTGTGTGTTGAACTCGGTTATTCTCATGTCTATATTGTATGTGGGATGTTTGTACAGTCACTACCAACAATTATTATTATTTTTTTAAATCCTACCCTCCACGCACAGGATGATTAAAGCAGTGTATATTTGTATTGTGCCAATCCGAAGACTTATTTTGGGATGGTCGGAAAGGAATTCTTTCAAAGTTTTTCACCCGACATTTCTCGACATCGCGTTTAAAAGCGTTTTGTAAAGTAATAGCAGTATTTTCCTTACTTCCCACTTAGACGATCAGTCACATTTCCTGATGATATTAAAAAACACACACACACACACAGACGTATTGAATATTGGTTGCACAAGAGCCATCTTTAAATTTCTATGTCCGTAATTTTTTTTTTAGAAAAGCTCGTCAAATTTGGAGATAAGAATATATGTGTTATCGTTATTTGATGTAATTAATTACGTCCTAATTTGGAGGTAACAAGAATATATGTGTTATCGTTATTTGATGTAATTACTTCCTGATTTGTAGGTAACAAGAATATATGTGCTATCGTTATTTGATGTAATTACTTCCTGATTTGGAGGTAACAAGAATATATGTGCTATCGTTATTTGATGTAATTACTTCCTGATTTGGAGATAAGAATATATGTGTTATCGTTATTTGATGTAATTACTTCCTGACGGATTTAAGATCACAATAAAACTGTATGGATTAAGTACGGGTGTATGAAGGTCAAATCTCCTTAACTTTGACTTCAAAACCGACAATAACCTACATAACTTGGAAACATCTCGAAGGAAGGAGAAAACTTTTTTTGATATATTATTAACAAATTTTAAATATCTCCATAAATATGACGTTAGAATGGTACAGGGTACAGGGTAAAAGTATCATGTTAACTAAAATAGAGTTTGTGCTGCCATCTCTTAGACAGTCATGAGACATTTCTGACCCATGACGTCGCCTACTTGGAGATTTCGAAGCTATTTTGCGAAGCAGGTTTCATCTCAAACTTTACGCACCTAAGCAGTCTAAGCACTATCACACTAAGACGGCAATGTACGAAATAGAAGGGAAGGGGGAACAAATGAGTAATTCGCCCCGAGATGGCCCTTGTCTATGTGCTAATAACCCTTTCCCTCTTCCTCTGACGAGTTTACAGTCGCTTTAATATTTACGCCTTGAAAACATTTTACTTGCGTTTCTAATTTTACCTTTTTTTCTTGTTTCCTAATTTATATAGATATATGTTAGCATGGATTTTTTTAAATCTACATACTTGTATAAATACTTCTACAGGCCATTTTCGTGATCAATCCAAATAGCCTGAGTTGTAAAAAAAAGTATGAAAAATTACTTTAAGATAATAACAATTTTGTGACAATGTAGGACTTTTTCTAGAACTATTTAATAATTTATGGATTTCATATCAACGTTATATCTTTAAAACTCGCTGAGTAAAACGTAAATTCACTAACATGGAAGATACTATATTTATCTGCTGTTACGTCACAGGTAGGTAACGCCCTTAAAAGAGCTCTTTGTCATATTTAAATTAATCAAACAAAAAGTGTGTTGGAGTCCTTGTGGGGGTTTACGATATAAAAGTTTTCCTGGAAAATGTGTGTGGTGGGATTTCCGCCTCCGCCCCCCCCCCTTTTTTTTTGCCCTGTACCATTGATATTTAAACAAATAATAATTTTTATAGCAGCTACTAAACAGTCTTTTAACAACTACGCGTGTTTAAATGACATCTTTAACATAATCGTAGATGCATTCAGATATGTCGGCATAAAATATTATTTTTTTCTTTGTTATTCTCTTCGAATCTTTCTCTTAAACTGGATGCACTTGAACGATCATTTAAACAATAAAATTAGTGAGTGTTAGGTGACATTATCTTCGACATCTTGTCGCATGTTCCAAATCTCGCTTTTATTTAAAGCTTGAACTTTGTACACCCCCTTAGGTCGGGGTATCTTAGAGGCTCTTTTTAAACGAACTTTCAAAATTAGGCAACCGCCAACTTTTTGTTTGTTTTTTTCTTTACATATCAAAAGCATGTGACTGAAAACGTCATGTCCTGACCGGGAGATCCCTTGCTTCGTATTGGCCACTGCTACGTTAATGCTCTGCACTTGATCAGTTGATCGGGAACCCGAAGAGCGGATTGAAAGTCCGAGCCCGAGGTCTGTGCAAGGGCAGGTCCAACCACGAGGGGAGGCCCGCGGGAGGGTCGGTGGTGCGGTGGAGGGAGGTTGAGTCAGTAGATGCTCTGCAGCGGGAGATGACGGAAACCTCCCCAAGGAAAGAGTCATGTGGTCTCCTTGGAGGCCGACGTGCTCGAGTCGCCGGTGTCTTCGCTGATGAGGGCCGGTAGGATGTGACCGCCGCCGGCCTTGCTGTTCTGGTTCACCACACACTTCCTCATGTGCTTCTCCAGGGTGGACGGCACGGAGAAGGGCATCTCGCAGAACCTACAACGGTAGACGTCCTTCCCCAACCGGCCGTGCGTCTTCATGTGCCTCGTGAGCTTGGAGCTCTGCGCGCATGCGTACGAACACAGCTCGCACTTGTAAGGCTTCTCTCCGGTATGGGAGCGCCTGTGTACAGTCAGGTTACTGCAGTTCTTGAACACTTTGCCGCAGTACTCGCAGGTGTCGTTCCTCCTGCTTTCTTTCTTGATGCTGAGCTGATTGCCGGGGGCGGACAGACCCAGGTTCAGGGCCGCAGCCGCGGCCGCCGCGAGGGACGACGCGCTGGGCCCGGCCTTGGAGCCGCCGTTACCGGTAGCCTTCAGGAGGGCGTTCTCCATGCACTTGGAGGAACGCGACGAGAGGAGATCCATGGCGGAGGCCGTGTCGTTCCCGAATATCCTGTCCCTGNCTGTGATGAGCGGCCGCCGCCATGGCCGGGATCCACAGGCCGGCGTAGAGACCGTCTCTGTCGCTCCCGGGCGTCGACCCCCTACCCAACGGCGTCGAGTGATGGTTAGAGTGGTGGTGGTGGTTCTCCATATCCAGCTTGAGGCGTTTGTTCGCGGCGTCGAATGGGTTGTCGAAGGTGGTCCCCACGCCGAACAGTCCGTGAGGGCCACCGATGAGGTCCAAAGGGGGTTGACCCGCGGCGATCATGTTCTTTGCGAACTCTTCTCGGAACCGCATGGCGGCCGCCGACTTGTCCATGATGCCGTTCTCGAGGTTTTTTGACATCGGCGACGAGATCTTTCCTCCGTTATTATTGTCATTTATGAGAGGCGATCGATAGATAGGGTCGTCTTTGATGTTGATGTGCAGGTGGTGAGACCCGACGACGGACTCTTGCAGCGCCTGCTTGTACGCCTCATTATACTGCTGGATGTTACTCAGCCCGAACTTGTCCATCAGTTCCCCGACCAATGACCCTGACGACGCTATCTTCTCCAGCGGCGTGGGGGTGGGCGTTGGTCTGGGAGTGCTCGTCTTGTTGTTGGTATCGCCGTGGTTATTGGGCGGTGGGGAGGACGCCGACTTTGTGGTCAGGTCCTCCGGAGCGTCCCCTCCCAAGTCATCGTCATCATCGTCATCCCCTTCCTCCTCTTCCAGCTCCATCTCGTCCTCTTCGTCTTCTTCGTCGTCTTCCTCTTCCTCATCGTCGTCCATCTCGTCATCGAGGGTTTCCACCGAGCCTAGGTTTGAGATATTGTCCGGTGTCGAATTGGTACTTCCCACTGTGTTGGTGTTCGTGGTAGTCCCCGCTTCGCCACCGGCCCCCCCGTTTCCCCGATGGTGTATCTTCATGTGTCTCTTCAGCTTGGAGCTCTGCGTGCACGCGTGGTTGCACACGGAACACTTGTACGGTTTTTCTCCCGTGTGTGTCCGGCGATGGACCACGAGGTTGCTCTGGAACCGGAACTTCTTCCCGCAGAACTCGCAGGACCGTACCCTCTCCGTGTTCGAGCTAGTTTCGCTCTGTCCCCGGGAAGAAAAGTCTTTAGGTTTCAAGTTGTTGGGAGGCGTCGACGCGGACCTCGGTGTGACGGTGAGGGATGCCGAAATGTTGACGGGGTCCGGGGAGCGTTTCTCGGGTGACGACAGACACTCCGGCCGGTTGTTGTTGCTGGTGGTCGTGTTGTTGTTGTTGTTGTGCAGCGGGGTTGTGGCGGAGGAGGGTAGCGCACCACTAGGACTCGCGAAAGGGGGCGTGAGGATGGGTTTCCTCGGAGAGGGCGAGGAGTTCCCGTTGGCGGCGCCGGGGCTGGTCGTGCCCGCCAACTGGCGAAGTCTCTGCGAGTAGAAGTCCAACTGAGGTTCTAAAGAGAGGGCCAACGAGGGAGCAGGAGGTACCGGGGGGCGAGACGCGGAGGAGGTGGTAGGTATCGTCCGCTCCGTGCTGGGTGTGTGGAAAGGTGGGTGCGGAGGAGGTACCCCACCTGCCGCGGCGGCCACGGCGGCGGCCAGACCCAGCCCGTGATGTCTGAACTGCTCCGAGACGAGCTGCTCCATCCTGAAGTGGTGGTCGTGGTGACTAGAAAGGGCGGGTGAACAGACCCGACGCGGGACCGTTTCCTGCGATGTGGTGGTGAGCCAAATGGTTGGTGAGGGGCGCCGCCATAGAAGTAGGGGGGAACTGGTGGTGGGAACGGTCTCCCAAGGGCATCCTCAGGAGACCGCCAACCCCAAAAGGGTTCTGGCTATGGAGAGAGTGGTGGGCGTCTACGAGGGAGGTCGGAGGGGGGTGCAGGGACTGGTGGTGAGACAGCCTCGAGGGTATCCCCGGCTGCGGTAACGACAGAGGTGTGACGATGGGGGTGGTGGGGGCGCCGCTCCCTGGAGGGTTGGCGCACCCCAAGGAGGAGGAAGAGGAGGATCCGGAACAGGACGATGACGAAGAGGAGTGGGTGTTGTTGGCGTTGCTGCCGTTCTTGGGGTTGGAGAGAGATGAGGTGGTGCAAGGGGACGACGAAGAACCGGAACCTGTCGACGAGGCGGAGGGGGAAGACTCGACGTAGATCTTGACCCCGTGCGTGTTCTGCACGTGTTGGACGAGTCGCCACGCAGAGTACAGCCTCTGCTTGCACGTAGAACACACGTAGTTGCTCGGCTCTGCGGACAAGAGGACACGTCATCAGGACAAAGACAGCGACATTTGTTAGTTCAGCACCGCGGAGTAATATTTAATATGTTATTAAGTTCATTTAACCATCTGAAATATAACAATGATATATATATCAGAATTTTTAACAATTTATGTATACAAAAAATAATCTGAATTTACATTTAGTAAGATTACTAAACCAGTTCATGCGACTATGTAGATTACTTTATTAGACTAAAATGATAAGGACTGTGAAGGTTGAATTTAGATGAAGTGTACCAACATTTTTGTGGGTGGAGAGAGAGTGGAAAGCCATTGAGGAAAAATCGTCTTCATAACATCCTACCGGGATTAGAACCCTGATTTCTCCGTCATCGCCAGTCCAGTATGTTTCTTGAGTGACACGGCTTTGACCATTCGGCCACCGAACTGGGGCTTATCTCTTATAAATTCTCATCTATATTTGTTTAATCTACGGTGAATGTTTTAACTAAAGTGTATAGGTTTCCTACCACAAGACACACAGGTACAGTTTCAACAAGCTCTGCTTACCCTGGTCAAATGGGGACATAGTGGGGGAGAACATATCACAGGTACAGTTGTAACAAGCTCTGTTTACCTTGGTCAAATGGGGACAGAGTGGAGAGAACATATCACATGTACAGTTGTAACAAGCTCTGTTTACCTTGGTCAAATGGGGACAGAGTGGGGAGAACATATCACATGTACAGTTGTAACAAGCTCTGTTTACCTTGGTCAAATGGGGACAGAGTGGGGGAGAACATATAACAGGTACAGTTGTAACAAGCTCTGTTTACCTTGGTCAAATGGGGACATAATGGAAGAGCACATATCACAGGTACAGTTGTAACAAGCTCTGATTACCCTGGTCAAATGGGAACAGAGTGGGAGAGAACATATCACAGGTACAGTTGTAACAAGCTCTGCTTACCCTGGTCAAATGGGGACAGATTGGGGGAGA
>CABFOW010005577.1:0-20192 GCA_902141385.1 Timema californicum
TCAAAACTTAAATAAACTTCACCACAAACGAAATGCCTAGGCAACTGGATCTACAACACTCCTAAAATAAATACACAATAATTGTAATATTTACTTCTCTGTAAAAAATTGTCTAGATAAAAAGTTATAATTTTAATTTGTAGATTATATTCTTATTTTATTATTTCGTGTTTGCTTCACGTTGCACCACAACAATTTGAATTTATAAATTCAAGTATCAAAGTTTTTTAAAAGGACATTAGATTTCTGGCTAGCTAGAAACTCTCCCCCTCCCAAGGGTTGCAAGGGTTGGTTGCACCTTAGAGTAGGGTTAGCTGTATGTAGAGGAGGGGAAACGCGACGTGATGTACCTGGAATGTATTTGTACCATAAACGCGATGTAATGGACACGCTATATAAGGTACTGTACATGCCATGTAATTGTATAAACCCAAATTTGCCCAACTCGTGAATTGGAAAAATTCACAAACGGGGTCTAATACATAAAATATAAGCATATTAGTGTGAGAAACTACGTTCAAATGGGACAGGAGTATTATTGCCATTACAGTCTTCCAGTGACTTAAAAGTATGATTACATGTAAAATATAAAATAGAAAGTAAGTCAAAGAATTAAAAAAAACACAAACAATAACATATCAAATGTTAAGAGATAACGTCCAGTAAACATTTTAGTATTGTAAATAGTTTGATCGCTAAGGGAATTTTAATTTAACCAATGGCATTGTGTGATAGATAGATAGTTACACCTTTACAATGTGCCATGGTTTAGCCTTATTTTGGTTTGGTTTAGAGAATTAAAAACCTATTTCTTTGTGTTAGACAATAATAACCCAAATTTTAATATGAAATCCAATCCTAGGCTTAAAATGTAAATCTGCAAAGTATTTTATATACAAGTTGCAAAGCTATTGTGAGATGTTTTAGGTGTTAAGAAAATACTGTAATATAGATTACTTTAAGATGTGAGAGGAAAATATTGATTAAAATAAATACACTTCACTCTTTTCGGGTGGTCTAATTCTATGTTGGCGTTCGTGAGCCCATCATTTACTTGGGTGGGACACAAATTACTGGACCAATTCGAAGTAAAGTGGACCACGCCCGACGTTTATAAAAAAAACAAAAATAATAAAAATTAACTTGTTTCCTCGTCAATTATTTGGAAGTAGTTCTTTCCATATTTTTTTTTTAAAGAATAGTTTTAATAACACGACTTTGCTNTTTTTGGGTGGTCTAATTCTATGTTGGCGTTCGTGAGCCCATCATTTACTTGGGTGGGACACAAATTACTGGACCAATTCGAAGTAAAGTGGACCACGCCCGACGTTTATATAAAAAAAAAAATAATAAAAAATTAACTTGTTTCCTCGTCAATTATTTGGAAGTAGTTCTTTCCATATATTTTTTTTAAGAATAGTTTAAATAACACGACTTTGCTTTTAGTAAAACTTACGTATATATATGTGTGTGTGTGTACATATAAATATATATATGTGTGGAGCTTTACTTCATAGTAAGTCATATAGAGAAATTACTGCAATTGTGAAAATTCTCAAATTCGAAGGGATGATGGTCTTTGACGTTTTATGTCCACCCCCTTCCCTCCAACTAAAAAAAACGTTTTTAAATTATGTGTGTCTAGACTTACTTCTATGCATTAACTTATTGGGTATGATGTATTATAACTACACTTGATGTTTAGTTGTTATATAATCAGACCTCAAAGTGAAAATTCTTGCTCTAAATTTTAAAATAGATTATTTGATGAACTGAATTTTTGAAAAAACAAACTAAACAATGGCTTTAATTATTTTGTTGAAAAATGGATTTGTGGCGAGTGTTTTTTAAGATAAATAGATTCATAAGCTTTATTTAGGAGAGCGAAAAGATTCAATATTATTGTAATTTAATGATAATATATTTTTAAAATTTTGTTCTAAACTATAGTGAACCATGTGATAAAATGTTTTCAATTGTGTTGTAACATTTATTTTATTAGTACGTTTCACACTAAGGTCAGCAATGACCTAATATAGGTAGTTGATAGTATGTAGGAAGATAATTATAAATGACGTCTACCTACATTAGTACGTACAGAGAATGATAAAATCACAGTTAAATAAATATTGCAAACGGAAAACAACCTCCATTGTGCCGGCCAATAATCAAAATTTGAATTATTTAACAGTCCCCATAAATTCAGTTTATTTCCTTCCTGGTAACTTAGTCCACGTAATACCAGTAAGAGTAAAGATTGTGTGTGTGTGTGTGTGTGACGAATAATATAATAATATAGCAGTGTTTTCCAAACTGGGCTCCATGAGCAGAGCTTAGAATATTCTTTATTTATTTTTCACACTTTAAAATAGTATCCGTAATTAAGATGGCCAACTTTTTTCAAAACTGAATGCAAGTAAATGACATTTGCCAAAGGCAAAAGCGAAGCCATAACGTGTAATCTATTATGTTTATTATATAATTTAATACTTGTAAAATTTAGCTGTCGTTATTTAATTTTCACAATATCTGTTTAAATATATTTTATGATGGTTCCAGCGTATACATGTTCTAGGTACAAGGGCTCGTTTGGCTTTGAAAGTTTGGAATCTCCTTTAATATATCACATTCTAGTGGCACGAGTTCAATTTCTGATAAGTAGGCTTACATTAAAATCTGACATTATAACATTTATAAAATCACACTAGCACATCTGTATATTGAGCTAAGTGTCCAAGGTTCAATTCCCAGTAAAAAATTAACGACAAATATACCAGTTGATGTGTCAGTTCAATAATTAAGTCAGTTTGCAATTCAGTAATATAATGAGTTAGGTCTGAAAGTACGCTGTAAATACTCTTAATGAAAACCAAATATAACGCTTTTAAGTGTATTTTTTAATGGTATTTTTTATACTTATTTTATAAAAAATCACCTGTTTCATTTTTCATGATTGTTGCTAGAATTCTGTTAATGTATTCGAATGACTAGTGATTTGATATGCAACTGTCACTTTTTATATATATTATCAATACATTTAAAATAAATTTCATAATAATATACTAAAATTTTATCAATGTTGACAATAACATTTTTTTTTTATATCTTCTAAATTGCTCTTCCTACAAAAGAAGGATTATACATTATAATATTTTACTGTTAAGCTACTGAATATATTGGGGTTTGTTAACCAATTTAGTTCACAGGGGTTGATTTTACAAACATGGCTTTTCCCCTTTTTTTGTTCAATCATTTAATTACTGGGGCTATTTAATGGCTATGGAGAAAAGAAGAGGATAAAAGTGTACATACATTTGCTTCTTGATGAAATGGCATAACCACAGTGCTATTTCACATTAGAAAACTATCTTAAATATCACCCAATCAAGAATCATTAACCACAATCCAATTGATTGTAAGGTTGACGCCTTATACTATGTAACAATTTACCCTGTGGTTTCTGCATCCCATATTTATGTTAAGTCTGGTGCATTTCCTCTAAGCTACCCTCATTCATAAAGCTTGTATTAGTTATGTATAAATAAAGTTATAAATAGAAAACAAACTTCTTTGAATATTAAGTACTATTATATTCTATGTTAAGATTAATTGATTATTAATTTATTATCTCAGAGCTGGTACTTTTGGTAGGCTTTGAAATACCCTGAATTGGTTTTACAGACCATTTTTCCAGTATTATTTTGTGAATCAATAAAAAGTTATTTTTATTTTCACTGCGTCTTACTACCTATTCAGGTTGTATGCATATATATATATATATATTATAATTACTCTAATAGGGTGGAGGTTGAAATGAAGCATTTTAAAGGTCATCTACCCACATTTGCGTGGAAGGAGATTGGGAAACAGTTTGGGGGAAAACTTTCTATGTATACCCAAGTGGGCGTTGAAACCCGATAGTTCCGTTTTCGGCAAGCCAGTAAAACGAGGGTTACGCCTTAAATCACTCTGTTACTGAAGCGAATAAAAAAACCATTCTTTACACAAGAATTAATAAATAAAGATTTGTTCCTGCTCTTCGGAAAACCACATGATTAGGAGATAAAACCCACTATATCCCCTGATTCTTCCAGTTATTCCCCCCTTTCTACACGTAATTCTCTTGTAATTCCTGTAATGATCATCGAACTGTCTAATCTCTAGGGCGTTATTCTTTTCTTAAACTGGATTATCGATGACGGGAAGTTCGGGGATCAAGTCTCAGTAATTTATTTCCCCATGCTTTCCTTCCAAGTAAATGTAGGTACATTTTTTTTTTTTAGTTCTACAATACATATCCTTACCATTTGAATGTAAATCAACGCCTATCACTGACATGATTCAACGAGGAAAATAAAATATTTGTTCAGATACTTGTCAATATTAACTCGATTAAGGTGTTTTTTTGCATTGAATAATTTGAGTTGTAACTGTGTTACTGCTGTTTTTAAATATGTTTTTGTTTGTTCCTCTTTATTGAGACCGTAATGGCGCTGACGAAAGAAATAGGCAAGAACGAAGGATTTGTTTAGTTTTTTGTTGTTGTTGTTGTTGTGGTCGTCGTAATGCAAATAGATGCCATCCGTTTTAAATTACCACGCTCCGTCCACCTTTATTTACCTTGCCAGCCAAGCGTGCGAAGTTCATGATTCACCACACTCGCGACCGACAGACTGTAAAGGTTATTGCCATACCCGTCCCCGTGGCTGAGTGGTAAGGGTGTACATAATGTACGTCTGGGACACATCGATTTTATTCCAAGCTATGGTTAAAATTAATTTAACACCTGTTAATAAGTTCAGTTTTTGATTTATTCCATTTAAAAAATAATAATATTTAGCACCGCGTCTTACTACCCGTTCGGGTTATACGATTTAAGTACTAGTTACTCTAATTGATTAGGCATTGGGAAGGTTGTATCAGAGGAAGTGAACCCACATTTGCGTGTAAGGAGAGTGGAAAACAATTTAGGAAAAACCACTCCCAGTTCACCCGACCGAGATTCGAACCTCGGTCTCCCCGTCCTCAGCAGTCGAGCTCAACACGACAAGCGCGTTTGCCAACTACGCCACCAAGGCGGGTCATTTAAAAAAATAATAATTTATCACCAAGGTTGTTAGCAGCTTAATCAAAGGATTAAGGATGTATAAGAAAGTTTTGAATAAAGTTCAACAACATTATAATGGATCTGAGTATAGTAAAACCACCAAGGGCGAAATGTGGGAAAGAAAGGTTTAACAGAACTGTATTAGTATGGTGCCTCCTCCCCCTCACTTCCTATTTCAACAAACACAAACACACTAATATAATGAGCCTAGTATTATTGTATTAGCATCAAGGGTCTATTTTTATACTTAGTTGAAGGAGAAGGGGACAGATTATGAACTATTACAATCATGACAAACCTTGTTTGTCCAGACCCACGACAAACCTTGTTTGTCCAGACCCACGACAAACCACCCGTGAAATCTACCGAGATAAATCACATTTGGAAAATCAACCCAAATGTATCTAGGTTGATATTCGAACCCCAAACTCCTCTACGACTAGTGATATAGTCTATTTTAAACCTAATGCCTTATGCCACGTGACGGTGAGTACATATTATTGATCATAAGCTACAGTTTTGGGTTTATTAAAATATTAAGTTGATGTGATCTTAAGCATAATATATTTTTCTTTAACATTTACTTATCTTATAGTATTAGATCAGTTCATTGCAGCATTTATAGTAGTAAGCCAACTATCCCTATTTTGAGCTAGTTCTATCCAGTCCCTCTCATTACACCCTATCCCTATTTTGAGTT
This sequence comes from Timema californicum, assembly GCA_902141385.1. Lineage (NCBI taxonomy): Eukaryota > Metazoa > Arthropoda > Insecta > Phasmatodea > Timematidae > Timema > Timema californicum. Next base: position 5,808 of record CABFOW010005577.1, read on the forward strand.
AGTTCTATCCAGTCCCTCTCATTACACCCTATCCTTATCTTAAGCTAGTTCTATCCAGTCCTTCTCATTACACCCTATCCTTATCTTGAGCTAGTTCTATCCAGTCCCTCTCATTACACCCTATCCTTATCTTGAGCTAGTTATATCCAATCCCTCTCATTACACCCTATCCTTATCTTGAGTTAGTTCTATCCAATCCCTCTCACTACACCCTATCTTTATCTTGAGCTAGTTCTATTCAGTCTACCTATCTCTTTCAGGTCCATTTTAATGCTACCCTCCCACCTGCATATAGGTCTTTCCAATGGTCTCTTACCATTGGGTTGAATTCCAGCTAATATTCTGATCACGGTTCTAGATTCTCCCATTCACGCTAAATGTCATTCCCACCGTAATCTGCAAGACTTGGTTATCCTAACAATGTGTTGCGAAGTACAGTGAATGTAGCTCATCATTGTAATCATAACCTACCCAACGCCCCAGTACCCGATTCCCTTTTTGGGCCAAACACTTTCCTAAGAACTTTCTTTTCGAACACCCATTGCTATTTTTAAAAATTAATCTTTATCTTTAACAGAAGGATTACATGCTACCTATACTCAAATGACAAGATGAAGAAGTAGGCTTACTACAAGAAACCATCTCAAGGTGAACTGGTGGTCTAGGGGTAAGGTGTCGGACCTCTGTGCTGGGAGTCCGGGGATCAATCCTCGGTCCTGGCACAGATTTATCTGATTACCAAACCCGTCCTTCTCCCCTGACAATACGTGTATTAATCACATCTTGTGAATGTGGGGAATGCCAGGCCTCCACTGTGGTTCGGATTCCATGTTAAATTGTAGGTCCTACATTTTATCTCACAATCACCCTACCATTACATATTAGCGTAAGTGCGTGTAACCCGAACGGTTAGCAAGACGCGGTGTTAATAATAATAATAATAATAATAATAATAATTAAGACACTATCCCACATTGATTTTAAACGAGGATAAGAAGACCATAATTAGGGCCACCCCAGTAAATACGTATGGGACTAAAACCCCGACCTACCTGTAAATGGCAATTAAAATGGCTGAAAATTCTACTATTATTTCTGATAAAAATCATTGATATCTTTATATGGCTACAGCTAGTATGTAAAATGTATAACGAATTCTAAATAAATTCTATTAAATCTGTTCTGTCATCAAATCCCTCCTTTAGATCAATTAAATTGAACATCATTGTCCTCCTCTTAGCAATCATTTGTAGATCGGGAATGTCAATCACAACAAGAAAGAATAAAATAAAAAAGTTTTTTGTTCTTTTACTGAATCAGTGATCGTTTAACTAACGCGTGAGTTAACACCAAATGAACGATTAAGCGCGTCATTTAAATGAAAGAGCACCACAAAAAAAAAAAAAAATGGGTCAAGGGACTTAGTGAAAATAGGCGTGACCGAATATGCCACGTGAAAAGTTTAAAAACCTGAAAAACCTGTTCTGTTAAGTATGCGCTCTAATAGTCAGGCTTGTTTAGTTTTGTTTTCCAGTGATGAGGGAGGTTAGGGTTAAAATCTTTGCTGGGTGATCTGAGGGTGATTTTTACTAAACGTTTTTTCACGTTGCTTACACGCAAATGCCGGTTCACTTCATATAAATGCAAATTTCCTCATCATTACCATATTAGCATATAGACCTTGTGAATAGTGAAACGTATATCAAAATAATTGGTGTAGCAGGTAGTGCTGGAGCTTTGATTCAAAACCAAAAGAGGGTGTGGGGAAAGGGTAAAGAGAGGGAAGCCTGAGAAGGGGGAGGGGAAAGGTTGTTTCTTTTCATAAATGATCATGGACTCATTCAGACAGAGTCAAATTTGTTCACAATATGTCCAACACCCTAGATTAATCTTTAACTCGTTTGTCCACTGAGATTACTGTCACATATTTGATTCCCGGCAAGACCTTAACAGAATTGGGATTTATATGAATGAAATTGAAATTTCCCCTTTCACAAGGATGAGTTTATGGAATGAGATACACTGAGCTTTTAGCTGAAATTGCCACTTTTTTTTACTTAAGGTGCGGCAGAAGGGAGCGTGAGTAATTTTAAAGTTTTTATAGTATTAAATTTTTTTGGCCAAAATAAATCAAATATTTCTCCAGTAGCAACATAGAGTTTGGTTTTTTGCACATGCTAGTATCAACATATCAAATTTTGTCAACACTTTTTCTATTTATTTAAAAAGTTTTGACAGAATTCCAGGACACCCTTGACAGATATGCATGATCTGTTAATATTAGCATGTGCAAAAAACCAAACTCTATGTTGCTACCGGAGAAATATTTGATTTATTTTGTCCAAAAAATTGCAATTCTATAAAAACTATAAAAATACTTCCGCTCCCTTAAGCCGCACCTTAAGGTAAAAATTTATATTAAATGTATCGGCACTACGTGGAGGCAGAGTGAGAAACCACTTAAGAAAATCCATCCTCAGTACACGCTGCTAAGATTCGAACCTAGTCCTTCTAATCACAAACGAGAAACAAACCCCAATATGTATGTATGCTGTCAGTGCTCGAACCACTTCCCCCCGCTAACCGGTAAAGCAGAATTTATGCGGGTTTGCTGACTGACTGTTCAAAGTCGTGATCCAGGTGTTCGTTAATTCCTCCAGAATATAACACAGGTGAGGTCAAGCGCATTCCACCACGCGCCCGTTGTCGAAATGATGTTTGGACAATGTAATCATACGTCACCGGTCCTTCAGGCCAAGATTAGTCTTTATGACCTTGACTGTCTCTTGAGAGTCCTCACTAGAACTTTATTTTTTCTCATCACGCCTTATTATCCATTCGTGTCTATGCATTTATTAACTACGATAATAGTAATAAGGTAGAATTTTAAGAGAAATGTAATCACTTTGGCGTGGAGGAAGAGTGGAAGACCATAGAGAAAACCACGCTCTTTAAGCCCGAAATGGATGTGAACCCCGATTTCACTAACATCTCTACTCACTCGTGGGTTTTTTTCTGCACTACGTCTCAACACCCCTGCAGGCTCTTTGAATATTTATCCGTGGCGCATTGCCAGAACAAGCAATATGGGTTTAACCTGTACATTTAATTATTCTCAGATCTATTAGAAATGTCTATGACTAGATATCAGCGAAAGTAAATTCCTTTCTTAGGTAGATAGAACAAGGCAGGATTTTTTTTTACCATTGAAACAGATTTTTTTTAAGCAAAATTGAAAAATATTCGAAGTTATGTTGAAGCCTCACACGGACATGTAGATTTCTCTCGCCTCCATTTCTACGTAAACACTGTTTTAAAATAATACCATTACAACATGTTATTAAATTATTTCACATTTTGTTAGCAACCTAACAACATACATGATTTTGTTCAAAATATAACTGTATTATGTTTGTATAATATTTTGAGTGGCAAAGCTTTATTATCGAAGTGGATTTTTTTAAGCAAAGTTGACAAATATTTGAAGTTTTTATTATTATTATTTAGCATTTAGTCTTACTACACGTTCGGGTTTTACGCTTTAAGTACTAATTACGCTAGTGGATTAGGAATGGGGAAGGTTGAATTAAAGGAATTGAACCCGCATTTGCGTGGAAGGAGAGTGGAAAACCACTTATGAAAAACTACCCCCAGTTCACCCGACCGAGATTCGAACCTCGATCTCCCCGTGCTCAGCATTCGAGCTCAACATGACTAGTGCGTTAGCCAACTACGCCACCGAGGCGGGTAGTATTCAAAGTAAAGTTCAAGTTTTGGAAGCTTCACATGGAAACTTAGATTTATTTTCCATTCATTTTTACGTAAACAATGTTTTAAAATAAAACATTATTTCTCAAATAACGCCCGATTTCTGAACGTATGCACCGCATCAGCTAGTAATTCAGACCATGAAATCATACCTCCACAATGGAAGAACGCCTGTACTTTCGTATCCACACGACTCTAGATTCAGAGGGAGGCACGAGCCTCAGCCTTATGTGTCAAGAGTTCACGAGGCAAACCCAACCATCCTGAAGTTCGAGAAGACGAAACATGAGTTCGGGGAGAACAACTGACGCACTCAAAGAAACCTACAAACCATCCCGGAAACTATTATTGCCATGCGGCCTTGAAAGATCCACGGGGATAGAGAGTTTAAGACAATTATAGTATTAACTCTGGACTTTTTCTTTGTCGTGTTGTGATTTCTTCCTGGCGTTTCAGCGGCGATGAATAAAAATAAAAGATAAGGTGCTGTTAGTTGTTTTTTGTTGGTTGCCCGTTGGATGAAAAGTGAGTTGCCAAGCCAGTCTCGTTTCAGTGTCGTGTGAGTCTATAGCTTCGGCAACATGTCAGGAGTCGAGGTGAGTTAAAGTGTGATGTCTTCATTTATACTTCCTAACGACACTTTTTTCATCAGCCGATAAAGATTCAGCCTGGTAATCGTAGGAGGCCAGGTTTCGAATACTGGTCAAGGCACTGTGGAATATTTTCCCTCCCATTTCTTTAAGTTGGTAAATTAAGTCTGAAGTTATTGTAGTTGTGTGTTTGTCTTAGAAAAGATATAAGATAAGAGGTAAATTTGTCCTTTTTTTTTTACGGTATACAAGTTACTGAAATCATTCCCTTATCAATCCTATTTGCAAATATATTTTATCACTTTAAAAAGTGAAGTAAATTTAAATTACTCAACAAAGTGATAAACCATAGTTGTGAGGCAGATAAATACGTAACCATTATTTAAATATATTTTTCCTTTCTCAAAATGACATAAAATAATTCTAATTAAATTTAGTTAACCTATACGGTATATTTATATAAACTTTATGGGGTACATTAAGATAAACAAAGCTCAAATTTTGTAATGTGTGTGGAATTTTTTAAGTGTTTTTTTAAACAAAAAAGGTCCAGTTCACACTGAATTCAAGCCATGTTTTATTCTGCTTAACGAATTGGCTTTAGTTGGTCTACACAAGTAAATGTATTAATTATATGATAATCCCACCTCAGTAGGAATGCGGTCTGATCGTCACGCTAGCTTAGTCTGGTTTGCTGATGACTAGGAGGTCGGGGTTCCAAATCCCAGGCGGATATAATAAGGTTTTTTTTCCCTAAATGATTCTCCCCTTTCGCTTCACGCAAATGCTGGTAAATTTTTCTTTAGAATTTTACATTAGTCATCTACTACCCCACCCAAATGTTATTAAATGAGTATAGCCTTGATAAGTAATAAGAAGTGGTGGAAAAAATGAATTAAAATTCAAGTATCTGAAAACTGGTGTAAATTATTGCAAGGGCAACCTTAATTAGTTCGTAATAGATTGTCTAATACTGAAGGATTATTTTAGCGTTTGATCAAAAGTCAATTTTCCCTAGGAGTGATAGTAACCGACAAATAGAATATTTAAAAACAGTTAAAAGAGAAACATCTTAATTAAAAACAAATTGTTTATTGTGAAAGTTTTGTTTGGCAAAAGTGACAACAAATTAATATTTATACAGATCATGTGGTTTAGGCCGATACCTTATCTTAGTCGTTAGCATGTTTGTCAACTGAGCTAAGGGTCCTGTGTTCGATTCCTAGAATGGTCGAAAAATGTATAATTGCTGAAATGTGGGTTAACCCTTTCAAAGTGATGAACTGACTGTCAAGAACTGGATGTGTCCTAGTCTTAAATTAGATTGTAAGGCATATGAATCTACGACAGACCTAGCAGGGCAGTAGTGGGTGGAAAAAATATGGCTTGAATAAAAAACTGATCCAGGAAATAGGTTAGAAGCAGTATTGAATGTTTAAAAAAAATTGTTTGCGAAAGATAAATGAAAATATATAATATGATAGTATTGCTAGCTTCCAGTTACCATCAATCCTATGAGTAATGGACTCTAGTCAGGGTTGTTAACCTGAGTTTAATGTAGTCCTGTTTTTACACTCACATTACGATTAAGGTTTTGACCAAACATCCTGGTTATTCATGGGCAGCGATTACTGTGGTCCAATAATAGTTCTAGAAGCCAAAGCATCCACACGTCCCTCACAACACTCTGCCTTAAATTATGAACAAATAATTACCTTGATTTATTGAACTTAACCATAGGTTTCGTATTCAATTCTAGTGTCCTGATGTCATTTTTTAACTATATTAAATTTAATAGAAACATTTAGGACTATACCGATGCACGTCTATATCTGTACCAAAGATACTTTCAATTATTTTTTTAATAATTATTTAGCCAAACAGATGAACTGCAACCCTAGATAAAATACATTTTTTTAAACTCTTAAATATATTTTAAAAACTTGAGTTAAGGGTCCATGGTTCGGTTGATAATGACCTATTGCTGGACACCTTGTTATTGATAAAATTAAGGTTTATCAATTCAAATCGATGGCCATTTGAGTGGATGTTGAGTCTCTTCTAAAAACTAATTAGTTGGTAAGTCGTGAATTATTATCAGTTGGTTCTGAAAGTACGTGTTGCGTACTAACGATTAAAAGAATGTGAATGTGGAGAAGCAAAGAAGAATAGAAACCACAAATTATGAATGTGATCCATCATAATCTGACAACTACAGTGAATCACTAAGTGGGCCATTATATTCTGATATTGCACTTTTAAATTGAGGGGAATTTCAAACGGACAATTAGATTCAGGGATTTACCCGTCGAGTGAAGGTTACATGTTAGAATCTTATAGGTGTACATATGCAATTATAAGTATATTACGGGAGTTTTTTTTTAATATATCTTTTCTGTGAATAGTATAAAACAACTAAGTTTTTTTATTATTAGTTTTTAGAACCACGTTTTACTAATCATTCGAGCTATACGCTTACCTACTAATTACGCTAATGGGTTGGGGAATAGGAAGGTTGAGTTTAGAGGAAGTGTACTCGCATTTGTGTGGATATAGATTGGAAAACCATCTAGGCAAAACCACCCTCAGTTCACCAAACTGGGATCGCACCACGATCTCCCTGTCATCGGCAGTCTAGTCTTTTGGCAAGAGTACCACCTCAGACCATGCAGCCACCGAAGTGATTAACTTTTTTTTAAATTATGAATGAAACCATTTATATGTATTATGTGATGTGTTTCCTCGATTTGTTACTCGTTGCGTCCTGCTAATGTTGCCACTATCCCCTATGTATCCATGTGTAAGTATTTAGCATAGTGTATCCAGCTTGCTATAAGAGTAAAACAATCCGTTTTTTTTCATAAAATGATTTTCAAGCATATTGTCTTAAAAAGCCACTGATTTTAATGAGTTGTATTTGGAAACAGTTTTTTCTAACTATAAATATTTTTTAAACTGTATACAATTCAAATGAGCTAAGGTTGCCACTCTCCCCTATGTATCCATGTGTAAATATTTAGCAGAGTGTATCCAGCTTGCTATAAGAGTAAAACAATCCGGTTTTTTTTTCATAAAATGATTTTCAAGCATATTGTCTTAAAAAGCCACTAATTTTAATGAGTTGTATTTTGAAACAGTTTTTTCTAACTATAAATATTTTTTAAACTGTATACAATTCAAATGTTGTGACCGTATTAAAAATAAAGTGTTTGTTTAAGAAAGTCATTGTCTTTGATATATGAACTAAGACATTTAGCATGCAGCTCTGTTGAAAAAAACTAGTTTCTCCTATTTAAACTTTGTTTTTAACTGTAAGAGTTAAAACGTGAGGTTTTTAATCTGATATGGATATATTTATATATCTAACTTCAATCTTAGTAAAAGGCATATTTGAAATAAAAAGCTACTTCTTAGATAAGTTTGGTTTTCTGGACTTCTGCAAGGCCTTTCAGAGATCCAGTTGGCAGCCACCTTAAAATATCTTGTAAAAACCGAATTACTATAGCTTAAATATGTGTCTATCGATAAAAAAAAAGAATGCATTTTTATATTTTTAAATTTATATCAATATTGTAAAAATGAAAATTTAGTTATATAAGCGTAAACGTTGTGTGTATGTAGAAACAGAAGAGAGTATGTTTGACAATGGGTCAGAAAACTTTTAATTAACTATTGTTTTAAATGATGAGTAGTTCTGGTTCTACCAAGTGGTAAACATTTCAATCTAAGGTATGGAAAGCTTTGTTCAAACCTCGAAAGAAGCCATGATATCCCAATAATTTGTTCGAGGTTTAAGGCTGGTAGATTTGTTTATTCAGGAACCTCTGTCTGTTGCAGACCAGTTGTGGGTGTTCGGGGCCATACATCGGTCCCCCTATAACCGCCCACTGTGGCGGGGGTACGTTTCTCCTGTTCATGGGACTCCTCGACACTTACATCAACCAGCAGTGCGACATCGCCGACCCTTGCGGGCGGGTCAAGAATCAAGAGATCCCCAGGACAACTTACGACTTCGTGGTGGTGGGGGGAGGTTCGGGTGGAGCCGTTGTAGCAAGCAGGTAATATACACTTCAAACTGGTGTACTTTCCAAACACATCATATATCAGCACACAACTTACAAACAAACTTAGACTAGGACAGTACGCCTAGTTTCTTAGTGGCTAGATTAGCTCATTGAATATCAGGACAGATCCTGTACGTGATCTACACTAATATTATAAAGAGGAAAGATTTGATTTTTAGTTTCTTTGTTTTTTGTTTGTAATGGATAAACTCAAAAACCACTGGACCGATTTTAAAAATTCTTTCACCATTATAAAGCTACATTATCAGCAAGTAAGATAGGCTTTATTTTATTTTGAAAATTTAATTTATTCCTCATAAAAATATCGATAGCCACTCATATTTTATGGTAGAGTCTATGATGATTCTCTGTGTTGAAAATAATAATGCGGGGGAACGTGGGGGGGTGGGGGGTGGGAAGGGTCTAGTTAGTATACATTTTCTTCAGTACTACCTGAAGTTGAAACATGATCTACCCTATTTCTCCTTCCTATGAGCCAGGGAACAGCATGGGGTTGGAATGGCAACACGGTTATTACTCCTGACTCTTGTCCAATATACTGAGGTGGATACCCGGTCGGATCTACTAAGGTCTGGTAGTGCATCTATATACTGATCTAAGGATCCCAGGACCTATTCCCTACACAGAAAAGTATATTCACTAAAGTTTTGAGTCCTCTTCCACTTTAAGAGTACATCTATTGCAAGGTCTTGCTCTTGGCTTTGTTTTATAATTTAAATGTGCTACGTGACCCTGACCAAAACCCAGCATAACTTATAAGGGTAGATTACAATTTTTTAGCACCGCCTCTTACCATCTGTTTAGGTTATACGCGTATTTACTAATTACGCTAATGAGCTAAGGATGAGGAAGGTTGAATGTAGAGTAACTGTACCCGAATTTGCTTGGAGGCTAAGATGGAAAACCATTTAGGAAAAAAACAACCTCAGTACAATAAATCGAGATTCAAACCCCAATTTCCCTGTCATCAACAGTCTAGACTATTTTGAGCGAGATGCCTTAGAACATGTGGCCACCAAAGCAGGTACCATGACAATATATTGATTTATAATAGTATTATACGTTAACAGTTGAGTTGTATTTTTCCCCAAGAGATAGATCATAAAATAATTCAAACCTTCAAGTAATAAGTTTTCCTAGCCTTCCATAAAAATGTCACCCAGCCTTGTCAAAGCCGCTATTTGTAGGTGTTGAATTTCCTCCCATTACGTCGCAATATGTATTATGTTGTAAGGCTTGATAAATGGGAAAGTGGTCTTTTATCTTTCTTGTCATAAAACTGATCTGATCGTAGGTAAATGTGAACGGTTCAATCTTTATTGATTGTCATGTAGTGAGTGCCTTAAGTACTAACTTATTTTACCTTGAATTTCCTAATACAGGTTTTTTATTCCCGCTAATACTGTACTTTGTTTCTGTAGTTATCAAGAAAGCAAGGCTAGTTATTATCCTTCAATATTTTTTATTTTACATATTTAATCAATTAAGAGTTAAAGTACCACCTAATAGAAGGTAAATATCCATCACACTGTAGTATTTATTACGACAACTAAAGTTACAAACCTTCAAAACTACTAAAACCATCTTAAATTGTCTTAACATTTTATTTTATGACACCATTTAAAGATGACTTAGTTTAAAGTATGCATATCAATATATTTCTAGCCTTTTACTTTTATCTCAGAAGAGTAACATTTTTAGTGAAACATTGTTGGAAAAGGACCTAGCTTCACTTAATCGGTAATTTTATTTTAATTATAAGACTTTAAATTTAGATTCTCTACTCATTAAAGAGCAAGTTTTCATCTCCATTTTGGTGTAGGACACAGTTTGAAATACAAGCAAACCACTTCATAAATAAAACGAAATGTATGGAACACAGAAAATTATGTCAGCGTTAGGCAACCTCCTCGGTTTTTTTAAATTAGGATGCTTACAGTCAAATTTTCTAAAACATTAACTATACAAGTGTATGACTTGGGAGCTATCTCAACCTAGGACAGCACGTATAACACCACACCACACCACACATATATATATATATATATATATAATATTTTTTTATCACCGTGTCTTATTAATTCCTGTTCAGGCTATACACATAAAATTAATGATAATTAGTCTGATGGGATAGGGATGAGGAAGGATGACTGTTAGAGGTAGTATACTCGTATCTACATGAAAGGAGAGTGGGAAATCCTTTAGGAAGAACCAAGTTATTATCCTTCAATATTTTTTATTTTACATATTTAATCAATTAAGAGTTAAAGTACCACCTAATAGAAGGTAAATATCCACACACTGTAGTATTTATTACGACAACTAAAGTTACAAACCTTCAAAACTCTTAAAACCATCTTAAATTGTCTTAACATTATATTTTATGACACCATTTAAAGAGGACTTAGTTAAAAGTATGCATATCAATATATTTCTAGCCTTTTACTTTTATCTCAGAAGAGTAGCATTTTTAGTGAAACATTGTTGGAAAAGGACTTAGCTTCCCTTAATCAGTAATTTTATTTTAATTATCAAACTTTAAATTTAGATTCTCTACTCATTTAACGAGCAAGTTTTCATCTCCATTTTGGTGTAGGACACATTTTGAAATACAAGCAAACGACCTCATAAATAGAACGAAATGTATGTAACACTGAAAATTATTTCAGGGTTAGGCAACCCCCTCGTTTATAAAAAAATTAGGATGCTTACCACCAAATTTTCTAAAACATTAACTATCCAAGTGTATGACTTGGGAGCTATCTCAACCTAGGACAGCACGTATAACACCACACTCAAAATGTTATCGTATATATGTATATATATATATAATATTGTTTTTATCACCTTGTCTTATTAATTCCCGTTCAGGCAATACACATAAAATTAATGATAATTAGTCTGATGGGATAGGGATGAGGAAGGAAGACTTTTAGAGTAGTCTACTCGTATCTACATGAAAAGAGAGTTGGAAATCCTCTAGGAAGAACCACCCTCAAAAGAACCAACCGGTATTCCAACCCCGATCTCCCAGTTATCTGCAGACCAGTCTAACGCGAGTGTGATGCCTTAAACCAATAGGCCACTGAAGTGTGTATGTAGTATTTGCGTGGCAGGATATACCTATATAAAATGAGAAATAAATATTTCAGAATCACATTGGAAGTGAACCAAGATCCTCCAGACTTGTGGAAAAAATTCATGTTATATTTTGTATCAAAACTGAAAAGAAAGTCATCAACAAGGCCATTCGTTCACTATTAAGATTATATTTTGAAAGGTATCTAATGCATCAATATAAACTATATGTGTAAAGGTTGGACTATTTCATTTTCAGACTTGTCTTACAAAAACTATCACACATATGAGACTACGTTAGATTGTATGAGAAACTAGATCCATTATTATCCAAACCCAATAATTTGAATGGTTTTTGTGGGGGGGGAGGGGTAGTATGAGCTATATGAGTACCATTTTAATGGTATTGAAGCAGAAAAATTGTCAATCACAGAGCTAAGTCTGATTTTTATTGAAAGCCCACTTTAGACCATTAATACTGATTTTAAGTCACTAAAATTTGGCATACCAGAAATATATTTGATTTGTTTGTTGGTAAGAAAGTTAATCTAAGACTTCATTAAAGGCTTCCAATAATACCAAGGCCTGAGGGGGGGGGGTAGTATGAGCTATATGAGTACCATTTTAATGGTATTGAAGCAGAAAAATTGTCAATCACAGAGCTAAGTCGTATTTTTATTGAAAGCCCACTTTAGACCACTAATACTGATTTTAAGTCACTAAAATTTGGCATACCAGAAATATATTTGATTTGATTTGTTTGTTGGTAAGAAAGTTAATCTAAGACTTCATTAAATGCTTCCAATAATACCAAGGCCTAGCATAGCAAGCCAATAATTTCAAAGGGGGCGGGGCACTTTCCGCAATTGCTGGAAGCTAGCTAAATTATAAATGGTAAACAGTTCTAGGAGCTCTCTGAAGTGTTTTTTTTTCATGGTAAAATATCCCTTTAGCTTCCGAAGGCTAGGAAAATTTCTAAATATTTAACACCTCTAGAAGCTCTCTGAAGTGCTTTTTATGCTGACACAACCCCCTAATTTGTATTTGTATCTTAATTTTGATATTGTTTGAATCATAAATAAAGCCATATATATTTTGTTCATAAAATTTCGTGGGGGTTTGAATCCCCAAACCTCCCCCCCTCTTGTCTACGGCCTTGAATAATACTTCCTTATGGATTAACTTTATAAATGTATATTTTTTTTAGCACGTCTTACTGCCCTTTAGGGTTATATGCCTATATACTAATTACACTAATGGCTAGGTATTAGGAAGGCTTAATTTAGAAGAAGTGCATCCACATTTGCATGGAAGGAAAAAGAGGAAACCATTTAGAAAAAAAAACACCCTCAGCGTACCCGATTGGGATCGAACCCCGATCAACCAGTCTTCGGAAATCTAGTTCAATACGAGATTAGCACGTTAGACCACGCAGCCACCGAAGCAGGTTATCTTTAAATCATTAATTAAACGGACTAGAAGTGTAAATAAATTGTAATAATATTTTTTTCACCGCCATCGTGGCATCATGGGTTTCCAGTTAAGAAAAACGACCTTTCTATGAACATTTGATTGTACATATTGTGTGTATAGCTGTAAGAGGCGCCCTTTAAAAGTTTTTTTTTAAATTTATATTATTTAGTCCCGCGCATCTTCTAACTAAGCTAATGTGTCAAAGATAAGGAAGGTTGAATAAGCTGAAATGTTTAACCGCATTTGCGTGGATGGGGAGAGTAAAACCATTTAGTAAAACCTATCCTAGAACATCCAACCGAGATTCAAACCCAGATCATTCCCATTCATCGGAAGTCTAGTTTATTACAAGAGTGACACCTTAGACCATTCGACAACCTAATCAGGCTTTCATTTTAGCTTAAGTTTACGACGAACAATAACCATAACCCATACCGCCGAGTTAACCCCCCTCCCCCTCTAAAGGGAGCAATGCTTTTTCCATAGAGGCAAATTATCACTCCTCACCAACAAACTAGCCCCGTACCTGCTAAACAGATATAATTTTGTTAATTTGTTAATTTGACGCGTCTCATCCTTATTTCCTTAGAATGTGTTGCTCATATGCATTGTGTTAAGAGAATAAATAAAAAAAAGCAATGAACAATAATATACACATGTGTTAAATGAGTTGTACCATGTTGCCGGATTGCTCAAGATCCTGAATACATGTGTTAAATGAATTGTACCATGTTGCCAGATTGTCTTGAGATCCTGGAGACTTGTGTGGAATGGGTTGTGCCATGTTTCCAGATTGCCTGATATCCTAAATACATGTGTTAAATAAGTTGTACCATGTTGCCAGATTGCTCAAGATCTTGAATACATGTGTTAAATAAATTGTACCATGTTGAAAGATTGCTCAAGATCCTGAATACATGTGTTAATAGAGTTGTACCATGTTGCCAGATTGTCTGAGGTTCCGGAATGGAACGTGCTACTGCTGGAAGCCGGCGGTGATGAACCTCCCGGGACACAAGTCCCCTCAATGCTTATCGGCTACTTTGGAAGTGAAATCGACTGGAAATTTCACACTGAGCCAGAGGAGAAGGCTTGTCTAGGCTTCCCCGAGAAAAGATGTCCATGGATCAGAGGAAAGGTCAGTGACTTGTAATACCGAGCATTACGCTAATAAATAAAATAAAAAGTGTAAGAGGGTCCTAATTCCAGACGCTTTAAAGTTTAATTGAAATTAAAATGCACCTTTTAAAGACTTTAATTTGGAAAAAAAAAATCTATTAATTATTCATAAATATTAATATATTTTTTCCCATGGATTATTGTAATCCACGTTAAATGAGGCATCTAAACTGTACAATCATTCAAACTACTTTACTCTCGCCCCCCCCCCC
>CABFOW010005577.1:20333-40942 GCA_902141385.1 Timema californicum
CCCCCCCCCCCTCGAGCCCTCCACCCCCACCCCATCCACCGACGGTAATTTGAATACCAGATATGTCTGACACTTAATCTCTGTTGATATCATGTCTGTCTTTAGTTAAAGGTCCCGGGTTAAATTCTTGTCACGGCTGAAAAATGTATCTCTGGTGAAATGTGGGTTTCCCCTTTCACATTGATGGGTAAGAGGCAGGGGGCTGGATGTTGTGTCTGTTCTAGATTTAAGTTAATTTATAAATTGTGTGCTGATATAATCAGAGTTTCAGAAAGTGCAAGTTAAATATCTTAAATAAATTAAAATAAGTTTAAAATACTTGATACGTGAATGAATTAATTTTTATAGATGAAGTGTGATTTAAGTTAACTGAAAAGTGTAGATCAAATTAACATTTCAGATCAAAATATACTTTAAGTCTTTGATTGAAACTGATAGTTATAGATATTGATAGTAATTAAAATGGAATTTTAATATGAAGTGTAAATAAACTTTTATTTAGTAAAAAAGAAAGACATTCTCCTGTTCAATTGGAAGCTAGGAGTTTGTTCATATAAAATAGTATGATATCGCCAAAAATTGAATTCCTGGCGTTAGGGTAGAGTTTGTATGTTCAGATCATCTTAGAGGTAAAATTACCAAATAATTTAAAATTAAACTTATTTGTATATGTTTGTAACACATCCATGTGTTATAGAGGTGTCACTTTTGGCAGATAATGTCAAGTTTGATAGATGTAATAGTGTGACCTTTTTACAATGTTTAATTATATATATTTATTTTTTAACTCGTTTAGAATTATTTTGAATGATCAAACAAACAAGGGTATTGGGTATTGATATCCAAGTTTTAGCAAATTTGTATTTCGTGTGAAAAAGTAACCTTTAAATTAATAAGTGCACATTATTAACTGGTACGCTGAACAAATAAATCATTTGGATTGTGTAATTGAACAAATTATGAGCTACGACATATTGGCAGTGTTCAAGCCTAATAATATATCTTTAAATATTAAACTCTAATGTGTTGCAGTGTGTAGAGTTTATTTCCACTATACTCTGCAGTGCACGAACCTTTTAAAGTTTAAGGAAAGCATAAGGTAGATACGCCAAGTTTGAGAATGTTCGTGTTTGTTATAAGTTATGAACTTTCATCATCTCGAATCATACGAGTATTTTTAATCGATGCATGAAGCAATATCTCACAAATCAGGGTGTCCGTGGCTTTGTTTGGGTGGCTCTAAAATGTTGTCTTTCAAGTTAAATTAGGGATGACCTGGTGGTCGAGGGATAAGATTTCAGACTTCTGTGCTGGGTGTTCAAGGTTAAATCCTCGGTCCCGGCACAGATTTATCTGATTGCCAAACCCTTCCTTCACCTCAACAAGACGTGTATTAATCACAACTTGTGAATGTGGGGAATTGCCAGGCCTCCACCGTGGTTCAGATCCCATGTTAAACTGTAGGTCCTCCATTTCATCTCACTACCACCCTACCTTAACACATTACCGTAAGTGCGTATAACTATAACGGGCAGTAAGACGTGCTAATAATAATAATAATAATAATAGTTAAATTAGGATGAGAGGAGGAAGGGATGCATATCGATCATCACTTCAGAAGTTACACCTCTAAGCATGACCATTTACAAAATACTGCATGTGTATGTAACAAAGCAGTCGACAGAGTGATTGTCAGCTCGGCTGTGGAAATGGGTGGTATCCCACCCTAGTTGGTTTTTTAGTGTGGTGCAACCTAGTATAGTTGTAGCAAATTTAAATTGAATATATATATCAATGGAAATTATCACTTTTCGATCAGTTATTTGACTCTGGAACCGGTTTTAATGACCTATACCATTGCCCCTACGACATAGATGTTATTGAATGTATCTCAAAAAGGAACCGTGAACCGATGAAGTTATCACATATATTTGCTCAGTTGTCTCTTCATTGCATATTCATGAATACTTCTAGGAGTATTTGTACATTTTGTACCGTTCGCTATATTCATGTGTGTGACTTAGAAGTGGTCCGGAGGATTTAGGATCATGTGTATAACGAAAATAACGCTATTGTGTGTTGTGAGGACGTAATGTAATCCACCATGTCTAGAGATTACGTCACACCACCATCACAAGGGGCAAGATACACTGTAAAGTGCTCGGGGATATACTCACACACATTTTCCCTTGCGCAGGACCCCCAGCAGTAGACCTTTACCCGCAGGGGCTTAGTCACAAAGCGTCTTAGGGTGGGGGTGTAGGGAACCCGAGTTAAGGTCAGTGTTTTTGCATATTTTATAGGAAAACTATTTTTTTGTCAAAATAAATTAAATATTTCTTCAGGAGGAATAAAATTTAATTTTCTTCGCATGGTGATATCACCAGTTCTTGAATATTTGTCAAGGGTGTCCTGGAATTCAATGACAACCTTTTCTCTTCATTTGAAATTTCTTTCTTCTAATGTCATTATTGTTATGACAGATATTCAACAACTGTTAATATCACCATAAGGAAAAAATTAAATGTTATGTTTCTAATGGAGGATTATGATTTATTTTGGCTAAACCTATTTTGATGTAAAAACTGCAAAGCACTCCCCTTAACTCACGTGCCCTACATCCCCACCACCTGCTTGTACCTACCTTTGCAGACTCCTCAATGGTAAAAAATATATTTTTAAGGAATTTTATAATGGTAATCGAAGCCAGTTATTTTGCATTAATGCACAATTGCTCTACCACTGAGATATCCAGGTTAGTACTGTGCCCAGACTCATACATTACCCAGGATTTTGATAAAGAAATTAATAATGTCATGTGATATCGTAAGCTACTTAGTAAACTATTCTAGAATTTTCTTACGAATGGACATATTTATCAACTAGAAAAATGTACTTGATCCACGTTCACGTATCCATACCTCAAGTCACGTGATCTTCATCTGTCATTTTTATATATTATTAATACCTACAAAATTAAACTTGTAAAGTAAAATGTTATTAACTTTGGCAGAAAATATATGTTATCACTTACTAAAATTTACTCCAAATGTTGACTCGTCAAAAACTCAACGTATTGCTACTATAAACACAGGTATAAAGACTCTAGTAAGAATTTTACATGTTAAATCGTGACCCATAGTATTAATATGTCTTGGTTTTGATAAAAACAAAAATAAATGGTTGGACTATCTTCCATCTTATTTCCATTATGTGTTGCAAGCTTAGACAAAAAAAGTTATCTTACTCTTAACTAAGCCACGGTTACTCTAGAGATTTTCTAGAGCAGCGATTCCCTTTGCATGGAGGTAGAGTGGAAAAACCTTTTGTAAAACCACCCTGAATACATTCGACCAAGTTTCGAACCTCGATCTCCCCTTCCTCGGAGGTCTTGTCTTCTTCGAGAGTAGTACATTAGACCACGTGGCCATCGAAGCGGGTTCACAAATTATTAAATAGAAATAGTCAATAAACACTATTAAAATATTGAAACTATCTAGAATGTATACTTTCATCTGTCTCACCTAGGATTCCTCAACTAGTGTCGAGAGTGCCACATCGACCTAGCCCTCACAATAATGTCGGCTTTACCCCAAACTTTAAATGGAAAATAAAAGTTATATTTAATATTTTAATTGATTATGATATATTTGAGCTGCTTTTTTAGTTGCCGATATTTTTTATTAATATTTATATTGAATGAATGTAATACAAACTTTAAAAATTAATCTTTAACTTCTAAATGTAATTTTAATTGTGTGTGGATTTTTTTTAAAGAGAGTAGGGGGATTGTTTTAAAATATCAAAACGTTCCTGAGAGCAAAAGGTTTGGGAACCAACGCTCAATGTTATATTTTAAGTAACCCAATATCTGCATTAACCAATCGCTATCTTAATTTGAACTCCTGGGTAAGTTTTAAAGTGTAACCTGTTGTAAGAACAAGTGATTTAAATTAATCTGTTTCCGTAATCAACCTCTTCCAAATACTTAATTACGTAGTTTATGGTATACCAAGGTTGACGGCTGGATATCAAGGCCAGTTTTTATTTATGTATAAAAAGTTATATTGCGACAGTTTAAAAACTTCTGCATTGATTTTAACGTCATGATAATTTTTTCCTGTGCACTTCTAGTCAAGTAACGGGTATCCTTGACTAATACAACCTTATTTAATGGGACAGGATTGAGTGGCCAAGTTTTAATTATCTACTCCTGCACTAGCTTTAATAGGGTGTGGAACAGTGGTGGCTCGGAGCTAAAACTAGTGGGGGTGCTGCTCCAGAAAATTTTTCGCCTTTGTTTTAAAATTGTGTAAAAGGAAAAGAAACATGTATAAAAAAAATTATTCAGGAACTTTATAAAATCTTAAAAAAAAATGTTTTGCTTACATTAACTTAAATTGTTACAGATCAAGTTTGATCTATTCATTTAAAAATTATATCCATTTTTCTTGTTTTAATTTGCTCAAAAAGTTAAATAATTTTCTACTTGATCTCTAGATGACAGCCGCAAAACTAACTTTTCCGTTGGTACCATTCAAAATTAGAGCTTCGAATATATTTCTTGTTGTTGCTTTTGCCTGGCTGAGAAATAAGAATATCAGGTGTTGAACGACCTCTTTTCTTAACTGTAACATTTCATGGAGAGATAGCTGTGAAAACTTAAGCTGTTGAAGTTCACATAAAGTCACAGAAATTATTTATTGAGGATGCAAGGCCATGGTTAAAGTCTTCTGTTAAGTAAAATAACCAAAAAATGAATCAAATAGAATAGCTGGAAGCAGAATAGTAATCTAATTCTACACTCCTCTACACTTTATCACATTCAAGAATATGGTACACGGTTTTCAAGCACAACACACAATGAGTAAAAAAAAACTTCCTTCCACCATCAAGCCAGAGCTGGCACTGCGAGAGCAACAGTGCTCTCTCTACCTGGCCGTCTCGCCTTCCTCCTCACCCTCCTCCTATGTGCGCATGCGCACAACATTCAAACGCCACTTCGCTGGCAATGTGAAGCGCACAGTTCCATACAAAGATGTTTGTATATTTTTCTTAAACTGGGGGATGGCTACTGAAGTACTGATATTAAGCTTAAGGAATATATGTTGTACTACCAAAATAAAGAAAGAATTAAAGGAAAAAGGACTCATTATATTAAATGTTATCGATAATATCAAGTCGAAATAAAGGGTGCTGCATTTCCGCAGTGCCTATACATGAGCCGCCACTGGTGTGGAAAACCACTCAATTAACTCTAAATCCAGTCACTTAAAGTAAAATCATGTCCTCTCAATTTATATTAAGACGTTCTTACCACTCGTCCATTGATGATCCAACCAACTCTCGGGTTGAATACTATACATCCAACTATCACTAACATCAGTGGACATGAAGACAATGGCGTCACTCTCACTTTGTTTGGTCTTTCCGATGAAAAGACAGACATGGTTTCAACCCGGCTGGATGTCATGATGTATCTCTAACACTTAAATGTGTTTCAAATCTCCGTCCATGCAAGTGCAGATGTACCACTCCTAAAAATTATACCGTTCTCTCATTCTTACACTATTGATGTAACTATATAAATGGCCTGAACTGAAAGTAAGAAACAGTAAACGGGAAAAGAGGAGATTGACCCTAAAATTCCTTTAGACGATCACAAAGGCTAAATGCCAGGATGTTCCTTTAGTCTGATTTTTATGTGAAGGGGAGATGAGGGTTCGAATCCAGATTATACTATCGGTGGGTTTTTCCTCGCTAGTCTACCACTCATCCTTCCCCAAAAATTAGGCACACTTCCTCCGAGATTCACCTTGTTCACTTTTACCTAAATAGCGTAAATAAACGCGTATAAAGAAGGATTATGATCCATATATCATAATGGATTAAATATCAAGGCTATTATATTCGTTAGTAACGGTTATAGCCACCTTTAGAAATCAAGTTCTTTAAATATAAAAATGACACCTGGACATGATAATCGAACCAGGGACCTTTGGCGTAGTACGCTAACACTCTAAACACTGAGCCATCCAGGAATTGTCCTATGACCAGGGCCATTCTTCACTCATATTCATGATACGTGGACCAGTACAAATATCAATGTACAACTGGCAGCATAGATCCAGCCAACTATTGAGACGATGGTGGTTACGTTATCTGATGGATCGTGACTTAATTGTTCAAATAATTGTAGCTGACGATTTCTGCGTGTCAATCACAAACTCTGCCTTAAAACATGAGTGGATGATGACCCTAGATGACTCGGTGGTTAGAGCATTGGCGTACTAAAATGAAGGTCCCAGGCTCGATTCCCGCGTCTAGGTGCCATTTTTCAATTTAAAGAACTTAAACACGTATAGACCAAACGAGTAGTAGCAGGGGGTAGGGGGCACACACACAAATAAAAACACTTGTCGATTTAATGGAGGGGCTGGTATTTCAAGGCCAAATCTGTCCTAAGATGCAAAACGGTGGTAAAATTATAGTAAACCTGTATTTTTTTTGTGGTTTCCACAGCGTCCTATTAACCAAGAGGGTATGCATTTTTTACGCCATTTAAATAGGAATTAGGAAGTAGACTTTTCACGTAAATATACCCACATTTGTGTGGAGGTAGACTAGAAAATAACTTTCGGTTAAACAAACTGGGATTCTAACCTCTGCCACCCCATCACCAAAACTACAGAACCAATGTGCTTAACGTGCCCACAATCTTGGGTAAAACAAAACTTTTACTGTTTCAGGTTCTGGGTGGATGCAGCGTGATCAACGGCATGATGTACCTGAGGGGACACCCTAAGGACTACGACTCCTGGCAGAAAGCAGGCAACTCTGGCTGGGGCTACAGCGACGTCCTCCCGTACTTTCTGAAGAGTGAGGACAACTTAGAGATTGAGGATATGGACCCGGGCTACCACGGGGTCGGTGGGTACCTCACAGTGCAGCACTTCCCCGACAGACCTGCCATGGCTCAACAGATACTGCGCGCCGGGGAGGAGCTCGGTTACCCCATCGTCAACGACATGAATGGAAGGAACTTCAGTGGATTCACCGTAGCGCAGATGAATACCAGGTCAGAATACTAAGATTCGAAAAATGTTTAAATTAACATAAATAAAATATTTTGAAAAGTGCCAGCTGAATAGTTATCACACCCACCCCAGTGGCTGCAAGATCTAAGGCGTTACTCTCACAGTAGACTAGACTGACGATGAATGTGGATATCGAGGTTCGAATCTCGTTCAGGAGTACTGAGGGTGAATTTTACACGCAAATACGGATACACATTCTCTAAAAATGGCTTGGCTTATCCCTAACACGATTAGCGTAGTTAGTACATAATTGTATATCCTGAAAGTGTAGTAAGACGCGGTGCTAAAAAAATGGTTGTTTCCCTGACCAAATCACACCTTAATTTGTTCAGGGAAACAACAGTTGGATTCCAATCATAGTAAGATTATGGTAAAAAGGAAAGTTTAAAAAATACAAACTTGTATTGTTATCAACATTGCAATTATTTTATTATAGGGCTACATTTTGTACTATATTATATCTATCTATCAAAATTTACAGCTTCGTATACTATGAATTGACAAATGAATATATAAAGGTATTTTTTCAGAATCCTACTTTGCCTTCACTTCAAATTGTCTTCTTTTTTTTAGATATATACGTGTTGAATTAATTACGAATTCACCCTTCCCAAACTGTTATTTTGAGATTTAGACTGGAAATGTTTATCAAGATGGTCTCCCATTATTTTTAGATTAATCCCGCCTTTCTTTTAAAACTGTAGTTTGGTTACCTTTGAAATTTTGTTATGCTCCAAGTCTCGCTACCCATCCAGACTATCTGAATATTTACACTAACTGTGTATATATGAGGAAGGCAGAAATTTATAGGAAATATACCCGCATTTGCATGAAGGGTTAGTAGGAAAAAATGTAATAAAAACACTTTCACTAAGCCCAGATAGGATTCAAGCCCTTACCTTCCATTCCCTCTAAAATCAAACAAGACCATAGTAATGCATTGGTTTATATGCCCACAAGAGTGGGACTAGAAATGTATATATATGTTAGGTGAACTAAGGACTCATAATATTTCCAGTTATTTTTCAGGAACGGTAGCAGGGTGAGCAGTGCCCGAGCCTTCCTGCGCCCAGTGAGGGACCGACCTAACCTGCACATCATGTTGAACACAACGGTCTCAAAGATTCTTATCGATAAGCAATCGAGTCGCATGTACGGCGTCGAATTCATCCGAGATGGTAAGAAACAAACCATCCAGGTGTCTAAAGAAGTGATCCTATCTGGTGGCGCTGTCAACTCTCCGCAGATCCTCCTGCTATCTGGGATCGGACCATCGCAAGATCTGGCCAAGGCACAGGTGCCTCTCATTAAGGACGTTCCTGGAGTAGGCAAGAACCTCCACAACCATGTGGCTTTCTTCGTCGAATTTCATGTCAAGAACGACACAGCCAAGTTCGATCTCGACTGGACGGTGACTACCGATTACCTCCTCAACAGGAAAGGTCCTATGTCAAGTACTGGACTCTCGCAAGTTACGGCTAAGCTGAACACAAAGTACGCTGATCCTTCAGGCAATGATCCGGATCTACAAATATTCTTTGGTGGCTATCTTGCTGACTGTGCAAAGACTGGCGAGGTTGGGGATATTTTGAATGACGAGCAGCCCTCTGATCCTCGTATAATTAGCATGTCTCCTGTAGTGCTACACCCTAAAAGCAACGGCTATATAAAACTAAAAAGTAATAATCCACTAGACCACCCTCTTATATATGCCAATTACTTAACTCATCCGGATGATATAAAAACTCTGATTGAAGGTGTCAAAGTGTCACTAAGACTTGCTCAAACAAAGACGCTCCAAAAATACGGATTTGAATTGAGTCCCACGCCCATCCCTGACTGCGACAAACCCGGGATGAAATTCGGAAGCGACGAATACTGGGAATGCGCCATAAGGCACGCTACCGGCCCAGAGAACCATCAAGCTGGGTCCTGCAAGATGGGTCCGGCCTCGGACCCGGACTCCGTTGTGGACGATAAACTCCACGTCAGAGGTATACGTGGTATCAGAGCTATGGACGCATCCGTGATGCCCAGGGTGGTGTCCGCAAACACGGCAGCCACCGTGATGATGATCGCCGAGAAAGGTTCGGACATGGTGAAGACTTTTTGGAACAAAAAAACTGTCAAACCTGGGAGCACAAGATACATCGCTCAGAGTGAGAGCTCGGGTAATGTGAGACTTAGTAACCGGCTCGATTCAGATAATGGGGGTAGGAATGCAACTGTCTTAGGAAACGGCAATGACAACAGATACAAACCAGCGCAAGCTGCTACACAATCATTTGGTAGTTTCCCTAAACAAGTTGCGATTCCACAGTACAACACATCTGTGAACGGTGCTTCAGCTTACAAACCATTTGACCACAATACCCATGCGATTCCACAGTATCATCATGGTTAGGCAGGGAAATAATGGTTACCATGGGGGATACTCCAAGCCCTTTTATGTGGATCCTGTCAAACCTAAGGCTTATTCAGGAACTTTTCCCAGTCCGAGTGTGAAAGCTGACTACAGTAGGAGCTTCGGCAACACACAGGGATACGGTGGTCACGGGAACACCGTTAGGGACAACAGTGCAGTTACAGGATATCCGGGATCAAATACCTGGAATGGACACGTGACGCGGTTCGGACAGACGTGGAGGATTAATGGCAATGGACCTTAAATAAAAAAAGTTAAATATCTAAACTCTTGCTTAAAAAGTAAGGCCATTTTAGTTTTAATTCACATATTTATTTGCTGTTCTAATTATTGTTAAGTGAAAAGTTAGTTTGATTTTTTTTTATTGTATAGTGAATACATTTTTTTATTCTGATCAACTAAACAACTATGCACTGCTAATTTTCAAGACTGAACTACTTAAGGAAGTAATTTGGTTGGGGGAAAAAAGGCATAATGATAATTTTCTTTGAAAAAATATATATGCCATGGAGATCTCATTTATAGAATATAGCATTTTTTTACAGGTTTTTCATATACATTTCATTTTTTACTATGCAAATAAAAAATCTTCAACATTAAAATGTTCTTTAATATTTTTTTATAAAATAAACCTCTATCTGGTTAAGAGAAGATTATGCAAAAAAATTAAGTATTGTATGAATACATTTTAAAAACACGAGATTAAATGTCTAAATATTACTATGCAATATTTTTTTTCGGAAATTCTAATCAATATTCTCTCTAAAATTTATTTAGAATGTATACAAGCAATAATTAAATTTATCCTTTTAAATTAAATACAGTCGAAAAAGATACCTAGACACGGAAAAATAGCACCATTAGCTCTTGGCTTAGCGTACCAATCAATCCTTATCATTTAGCTGAGACGCAGCATCGGTAAATTGTGATAGATATTATCAACAATTATAAAACAACAAAATCGTAAAATTTTACCAATGTTGACTGAAAAGAATATGTTTGTATTTTATACAAGTAACTCCAAGTGTCCATTCATAGGAAAATCAAATTATAACTATGCTAGTGTGTTAGGGAGGAGTAAAGTTGTTTTATAAGAATGTACCCGCACTTGCTTGAAGCGAGAGTGGGAAAAATTAAGAAAATGTAGTCCTAAGTACACCCGACTAGGATTCGAGTGCCAGTCTCCACATGATAGCTAGTCTAGTCTATTGCGAGAGTGATTCCTTCGACCAACATTAATCAAAGTTAGCTCCTTTGAGTTATGGGGTTCCCTGATACAGTTTCAGGAACTCCTAGGGATTTTAGAATCTTTATGGAACGGGATTTTTGTTATCTGTTTAACAAAATATTGCAAAAGATTTAATGTAGAAGAAAACCTCCAATTCCAGCTGTCTTATAATAAGCCAGCTATTAAAGAGATTTCCAAAATAATTCTAAACAAAGCAAACTATTCTCCCTAAAAAAATTATTTTGTACAAAAAAGTTATATTTAGTAAATGATGGTTTTATTTATAATTTAAATTAAACTATATGAAATTCTAATGCACCCACTTAGACAAAAACTTTTTGGGGCAAATTTTTGTAGGGGTACTATAAAGGGCTCCGAAGCCCAAAAGGTTCAAGAAATGCAGCCTTATCCCATTCGTCCACTGATGTGGGTAGCATGACACATTAATTCGGTAGTTATATTGTTGTGTGTGCGATTGTTTAATTGGATAGAGTAGAGAATAGACTTCTCTCACGCCAAGGTAGACTTGCCCTGGAAATAACCCTGTACGATTTTTAATTAATGTAGATTATTGTAAAATGACTTTTATGAGGGTCAGTTAAACCTACCTCGAGTCATTTAGTGAGGAATTCTGGTTTCGACACCCACACTACACTCCCACTGTTTATAAAAGAACCATAAGCTAGCGGATCCGAGGATACAATATCCTTGCAGTTCTTTCACTTCAACTTTTATCGACAAGAGTACTACTATGTATAATTAGTCCCACTCACTAATTATATATATCTAATGACGTCCCCCTTCCTTCTTCCACGCAAAATTTCAAGTGCGTTTATACCAAGATGTTGCATGGAACGTAAACAATTTTAATTAGTTCGTGGATGCCTAATGTCTCAAGACTGCACGGTCGATGCAATTACATTCAAACAGCTGACCTAATCCCTGGTCAAGAGCACTGAGGCATCGTTCGATTCAGGTTCTGGTTAATCTCTCTTTGGGGCATTTGGGATCGAATCCATATTGGGATACCCACCTCGGTGGCGTAGTTGGCTAACGCGCTAGTCGTGTTGAGCTCAGCCGCTGAGGACAGGGAGATCGAGGTTCGAATCATGGTCGGGTGAACTGGGGGTGGTTTTCCCTAAATGGTTTTCCACTCCCCTTCCACGTAAATGCGGTTCACTTCCTCTAATTCATCCTTTCCCATTCCTAATCCATTAGCGTAGTTAGTACTTAAAGCGTATAACCCGAACGGGTAGTAAGACGTGGTGCTAAATAATAATAATAGCATATTGGGATGAAATTCAATTCCCTTACCTTCAAGGAATGTATGGGTGAGATAAAATCACCCATAAGTTTGGTTCCAATGCTTACAAGCCCACTTACAGCTTACCTATAGTGGAAGTGGAGGTAAATGACAACGAGCATAAGGCTATTTATTGCACACATTGGCTGAAAGTAATATTATTATTATTTCCAAATATGCGTCCCCCAAAGTGGGTGTAGTATTATTGCTTTAGTAACCAACATATTTCTGTCCTTGTGATAAGGCTGCTAGTGTAGTCGGTCTAACCGATCTTGAATCTATTTTTCTAATCCAAGGTTCAGCAAAAATTTTGAACCTCGATTGACTTATAAACTTTTCAAATGTCAGGTCAAAGGTCGACGATCACTCATTGTATCTCCTCTCTACTTTACTTATTTTTAATTAATATAATCTAATTTTTTTTTAACTCAGCAAATTGTTCTACAGCAGTTTAATTACCCTCTTTCACTAACTCATCGTTAGGAAAAAAGAAATCTTAGAAGCTAACACATTACAAAGTTTGAATGAAGCCACAGTAGCAGATAACCACTTCACTAAAATCCAAAAACTTTTTGGGAAAGGGGTGGGTTCACGACATCAAAATTTTAAAATAAACAAACAGCTTAGATTTGGTGTCGATGTGTGAGTATAAATTTTCACTTGGATATCTATGACTTGCATCTCTCTTTCGCTTTGTTTTATGATTAATCACATCGCCACAAAGACGAGAACACACTAACATTACAAATAATGACCAATCGGGGCTATTTTTGTCACTTGCAAATAGTATATGTAAGTATTTGATATATTTTAGTTTGGTAAACTTTTAAATAAGAAGTAGTTTTCTTACGCGATCAACTGAAATTTCTTGTGATATACACCAGTCAATCGTGAACTACTGACACCCTGATCTAAGCCAATGTTTACTAAACAGCCCCATGCCTACTCCGAAATGTACTCAAAGTAATTCAGGGGATACGTGATTTTGCACTGAGATTTAGTAATCACAACATTTTTTCCATAGTAGTTAACAAACTGATGCAGATTCTAACGAGATGCTATTAACTTTTCAAAATCTCTGTTTCCCTTGTCATAACTGAATTTCAACTACCCATAAATATGTATTAATATTTATAACGATTGTTTACCCATTATGAGATACAAGGTGTTTGTTTTCCGTTTCATGAAGAGTCTAAAGAGGTACTATGGATAGGCCATGGTCCTAAAAGAGGCAAGCTTAGGTGAATGTTTGAGAAACACTGATCTAAGCCATGCTAGGATGGTTTCCGATTAATTATTTGAAAACCCTAAAAGTATTTTTGTAATCATTTCTTAGTTCGCTTGTGAGCAGACGCTATGGAGGTTTATTAATTTCAGGTTTCTAAAACGTATATT
The DNA here is from genome assembly GCA_902141385.1 of Timema californicum. Lineage (NCBI taxonomy): Eukaryota > Metazoa > Arthropoda > Insecta > Phasmatodea > Timematidae > Timema > Timema californicum. The sequence continues at coordinate 33,782 of CABFOW010005577.1, forward strand.
TAGATACCACTTAATATTATTTAATACTAACTTACTTATTCTATTGCATTAGTAACTATAAAGTCCATTGCCGCACTTACAAAAGTATTCCACATATCCCCATTACATCTTATATCTTTCAGGTCCATTCTAATGTTAGCTATACATTTGCGTCTAGCCCCAATGGTCTCGTCCCATTGGGTTTGCCAGTCAATAATGAGCACGGCTATAGATTCTCCCATTCACGCTGCATCTGTTGCCCACCATAATCTGATAGACTTGAATATCCTAACAATGTATTGTGATAAGTAGATTATGTAACTAATAATTATATAATATTCTCCTCCATTCCCCATTATCCTCATTTTCGAACACCCTATCATAAATACTTTTTTTTTGTCATTTAGTGTACAATTTAAAACAGAAGTTATAATACAAATTTTTCAAAACATTATTTTAATGTACTATAAGATACTATGATCCAAAATCAGATGCATTTTTATTTTCAAGTTATAGTGAAATTATTGTTTATAGTAGTAATTTACAGAAAATTAAAACGACGTGTGTTTTAAAGACATAAGCAAATTATTGTAACAATTTTATTTCCAAGTTAAAAATACAATTATTATACCAGTTGCAGCTTGCCTGGGTCTTATGATTATTCATAAAAACTAAGATTTATTAAGATGAGATTGAAGCTAATGCAAGTCAAAGTTATAATTTTTCGCAATTTTTAAGCCAAAAATATTTGTTATCCAAAATAAACTAATAATCTACTGCTTCATTGGAGACATTTAATTAAATTTTCTACATGCAATATTTTCAACTATTTTTGAATATCTGTCACGGGCATTGCGTAAGTTGACAAGGAAATTTTACCTTTTCTAAAAAAANGCAGACATGTCATTTATTTTTTGGCTAATCACATACAATGCTCATTAGTACTTAAACTCTTTTCATTACCCCCTGATTGTATAATTGTATATTTTACAGGTCATTTTTTAAGTTTAAGTAATATTTTCTTGGTTTGCATCATTTTTAAGACATTTAGGAATGTTTGGATCTTATTTGGAATTTGTATACATTTTTAGGCTTTTTGAGTAAGTATTGAATACACATTTTTACTTCTTCTCAACTCTTCAAAGAGAAGTATTGTGAACGTAAAAAAAAAAATCAAACTCGAGATTTAGATAAAATTAATGTGGAAGATTTGGGACCCCCCCGAAACAAAAATAGAGATCTTTGCAATACCATCTGTATTTATTTTTGGCAATAACCAACACCATTTTATCGATTGGCCTAAATCTTGTTTTAAATATTATCGATGTTTTAAAAATGCATTATTTTTTTCAACACATATCTGTCTGTGTGGGAAGATAATATAGACAGTGAACTTGGTATTATCTTGCTTATATGATTGTAAAATCCTCAGTAATAGTGAAATATTGCAACTAAGCCTTGAGAGGGTTGAGATTGGAGGGGATAGCTATTAGCTCTGAAGCAGATATTTATAAATCAATATTATATCTATCAGAATGCAAGAAATTAGTTAAATACCTTTTATTACAAAAGTATTTTTAATTTACATTCTGTAACTAGCCTGCTTAATTTAGTCTTGTGGTTGTATTACGAGTTTTTGTTGACACTTTTAGTAGTTTTTCTTAAATCTAAGTAAATCTAGGTGATTTTTTTTTTATCATTTCAAGCTCATTAAAATCTGAAATATTATCATGACAAATATTCAATACCTATTGAGATTACAAAGTGTAGACAGTTAAACTAAATCTGTATACTTAGATAATATAATTTTCATTTGTATTGGCATTTAATTAAGCTTTTTTTTTCTGAAAATTTGTAAATAAACGGATTTCCTAATTCTCCTTACCTTCTATCCCACCTTTTACAATAAATGTTTCAAAATAAATGGTACTTTCACGCCTTGTAAGCGTAATTGAAAAATAGTTGCCAAGTAAAGACTAGGTTTTGTCCCGGGACAGACATACTAATCTTCTTAGTAATCTAGACAAATGAATGCTGTAATGAAAATCCTTAGTGGATATAGGACCCCATCATCTCCCCCTTACTAGCATTATAAATAATTAGTAACAAAAGTGTTTCCTTGTCTTAGTTCTTGCCCTGAAGACGCCAAGTTTGACCCGGGGCCCCGTGGTTAGTTAAGGAGGGGGGCGGGAGGGAAATATAAGGGTTGTTCACAATGCTATTCAGGAAGGAGCCAAGCAAGCAGCAAACAGCACAAAAGAAAACCTAAAACCGTATAAACTCTCGCGCGAGGAAGCGCCCATATAAACTACAAGTGGAGACAATTAACATGGCACAAAGGAACAAATAAATTTACCAGCCAGAGGAGCATGTGGAAAATTGGAATCCTGCAAGTAATTACAACATTAATTTAATTATATTACTGTTCACTGAATACCTAAAGGAAATTAACTTATTTTAGATCTGTTTGAAACTTTCTTTGTCTCTTGGATGTCTTCTAAAAGTATGAATATAATAAGAATGTTTTTTTTTAAAAAAAGCCTATTTCTTAGAATTTTTTTAACACCACGTCTATACAATTTGCAAACATTCACTTAAACAAAAAAGAGGACCATTGTATTTCACGTTTTATTTGTAATGTGCAGTCAGAGTAAGCTCATTTGTGGGATTGGTTTATAGGAAATGAGTTAAGATCGTCACCTGAACTTAGATTTGTGAAAGTCAGTTTATTGAGAATATAACGAAATTTTTGTCTTAACTCTAGTAAAACCCATCTTTAAAGTGAACTTTTTTTAAAAAAAAATTGACTTGATAGTGGTGTTGTCTCTTGAGACGGCATGTAGCAACTCGCGTGTTGAAGGACCTTTCCCAATGAGAGGACAGCCATTTTAACCTGGAGGCTGTGGGTCTGGTGTGGGTGACGGTTATTCCTGATTGAAATTAAATATAGGTATTAATACATTCGTCACTATAAGTTTATATTTTTATTGTGTTTTTTTTAGAATTATAATCGACAAACCAACGTATTTATTAGGTGAGGGATGAGTTAATGCTACTACTTTTCTTTACGTCATTCAACATAGGTCCTAATGCACAAGTAAAAACATTATAGCACGATGACACAACTTGCCTTAATACTCATAAAACCATAATTATTATTAAAAAAAAAATTACAGTTTAATACTCAAACATTTATGATTAAATTACAATATTTTTAGTCGTACGAGTGGGGAATTGGACAAAGGTGGCAGAGCCATAATGCCTGGATGATGACAATGAGGAGGTCGGCTTTGGTTTCTCAGACGGGTGTTCTAAGGATGTTTACCCAAGTTGTTTTCGACGTTCATAAGACAAAAATATCGATACATTTCCTATAAATTAAACATACCTCATCTTCACACTACTAGTGTAATATGTGGGTAGCGTGAATGGGTAGTAAGACATAGTATTGTACCAAAACTAAGTTTCATAACAGTTAAAAATAATTAAAAGTAAAATATTTGACGAAAGGAGGTACACGTGTATTAGACCTATAGTAAATATAGTATATAGTAATATATTAAGGCAGACAGCATGGTCTCAAACATTATCCTTAACCTGGTCCATGATACATCAGAAGGAAAGAGTTTTCTCTAAGTGCACATGGGTAAAAAAACTTAACCGATGCTTCCACGTCGCTGAGGTGGCCGATGGCATTAGCAGTGCAGTGGATTAACGGCTGCGGTAAGGTCAGTGATGGCTAGTTCTGTAAGGACCCAGTGACGTGGGGTATATCCCGTCCCCTGTACAGGGTTACGAGACTGGCACCGGTCAACAACGGTATAAGTATCGAATTGAAGCATAGAGCAAATGGTGCTCAAGATTGACCTGCCACGGGTGTGACCACAAGGAGGGATAGTTCGACCATGGTGAGGATAGGAAAGCAGAAAACTTCCATACTATATTTTCACTGGAAGCCCCTTTAGTAAAGAAAAAATACCAATGATGGCTCTTCTTTGGGTAAAAATTCCAGAGGTAATCTAGTCCCCCTTTGGATCTCCAGGCGGGGACTACTTCAGGAGGAGCGATCAACAAATAATCATCAAATAAAACTTTCACTTTCAGCATAGGGACATGAAAAGTAAAGGCTATGAGAAGTGCTGGGAAACTGGAAAATTTGAAAATGGAAATGGAAAGGTGTGGTGTGAACACTGTGGTTATAATTGAAGTCCGGTGGAAAGATCAAGGTGAAACAGTTTATGTAATTAAACAATGTTTTATTCAGGTGGAAATAGTGCAGAAAAAGGAGTGACAATAGTGATGAATAATGAAGTGATAAAAAGTGTCATGAAGTGATGTGTCATAGTGATAGATTAATGTTTGTGAAATTAAACGCTGAACCAGGGGATAGATCGATAATACAAGAGTGGACATGCCAACAACCGATCACGATGATATCGATGTTGAAAAAATATACGATAAAATTGAATTAATTATTCAACAAGAAAAAAAGAGGGAAAGTGAACACAATCATCATGGATGGTTGGAAAATTGTGGTCAAAGGACGGTAGAAAAAGATCAAAGGGCCACAAGGAATGGGGAATAGAAACAAGAGGGCAGATTCACATCAAGTGCTGCCAGCGGAATGATATGGTGACGAAAAACACCTGGTTCAAAAAACGGAAGACAAAACTATACTCATGGAAGATCCCAAGAGAGATCAGCAGATAACAACTCATTTACATCCTTCTCAAACAATAATTCAAAAATCTAATGAACGATGTAAAGACATTTCCAGGTACTGACATCGGTTTGAACCACAGTCTGCTGGTGGCGTACTTTGAAACAAGATTGAAAAAGATCAGTAAAACGAGAAAGAGAAGACCAAGGGAGGACTTGGAAAAATTAATAAGCAAGAGTGACATTGTATGAAATTCATTATAACAAAAGTTAAATAATGTGACCGAAGATAGTATGAATGTGAAAAGGAAGTGGTGTAGTAATAAGTTTTTTTTAACTTGCTAAATGACGATGTTGTAAAAGTTAAGAGTTAAATGGAAGAAATTGATAGAAAAACTCAAAAAGATCGTCATCAACTGGGGGGACAGAAGACTGATTGCAAAATTGTACCTGGAACAACGAGAGAAGGTGAGGCTAAATGATTACGAGATCATCAGCGTGGATATAGGAAGAGGAGTGAGACTTGTATGGCAAGTGGTAGGTCAGGGAAATGCAAGAGGAGCGTGACAATTTCAGGATAGGATGTCATATCATCAACACAATATTATTTAGATGATCTAACATTGCGGGCCAGAAATAAAAAGAGTTGCAGGAAATGATAGACTGGCTAGTGGAGATAGGGAGAAGATATTGCCTGGTTATTACATTGTGAACTCAAAAGTGATGGTGATTTAAAATAATGAAGAGTAGCTGAAAATCAAAGACCAGGAGATGGAAAACATAAAGCAGTTCAAGTACCTGGGAAGTATGCTAACAAGGATGCCTAATGTACTAAAGAAATTAGGTCGAGGATCGCCAAAGCCAAGAAAGCTTTCAACAAGAAGAAGCTACCGCTAGCCAGCAAGTTGAGTTTGAAACAAGGGAAGAAACTGATGAAATTCTACAATTCGAACATAGCAATGTATGGATCAGAAATTTGAACTCTTAGGAAGATGGAAAAGAAATACTTGGAGAGCTTTGAAATGTGCTGTTGGAGAAAACTTAAGAAGATTAGGTGGTCAGACGGGTGACAAATGAAAAAGTCTTAAGAATAGTGGGGGATAAGATAACCATTTTTGATGTGATTCTTCGGAGCAAAGCAAACGGGATTGGACATATCCTTAGACGGAACTGTTTTCTGAATGAAGTCATAGAAGGAAAGGTTGAGGGAAAGAGGAGCTTAGGAAGATGGAGTATTCAAATATTGGATGACTTGAAGGAAAGAAGAAAATTATGGTAACTGAATTAGGAGGCAGACGACGGGGGTCATTGGTGGTCTAAGTTCACTGACAAGAAGAATGGACTAGTTATGGGCCAACCGTGATTTTCTATATCGGTGATTACCGTGACCATGATTGTAAAATAGCGGTGATCTAGACCCGTGATTATTCACGGTGACTAAGTCACAGTGTTTTGTCGACTGATATTTTTTCACGGTTGCAGTTCGTTGCTGTATAGATATTTTGCCCCAATCACCACTATTTACTATAACAAAGTAATCTGTTTGACTTTATATAGAAACACCGAGTTGCCAGCTTTCCATTCTCTAAGTATTAATAAATAATAAAATATGATTTTGTTAAACTGAAAAAAAAATCACGTTTTGAATCAATGGACTAAGAACAAAGACTAACTTTAGGATATTACTATAAAATTTTGCTTTATAAAATGTAAATTATTATGTTTATCTCAACTATACCTGCTGTATAGTATATAATTATTATGGTTGGGCTCTAAATGAAAATTTGAGAACTATCCAACATGATTCGTACTGAAAATTTTAAAGAGATAGAGTTCACTGCCACAAAGTAATTAAGTGGAGGCTCTTTTTCAAAGAATGTTTATTGAAACATGAGAATTAAGGACATAGATCGCTACTGCCCACACTTCTGGGTCACCATATCACCAGACGCCAATCGATATTTGTCAGTTACGGTCATAGCTTTCATACTAGAATGCTCAGCTGTCGCCATCTGGTGATAGTATCACCAAACACCGATCACCAATATCTCAATAACTGATAATTTGAGATCCAGTCACTGGGAGGGATGGTGATCGAGGAGTAACGGTTAAAAAATCACCGTCAGTGAAATATCCCCCATCTCTATAATGTACCTGTCGTAAGACAGAACACATAATTACAAATAATCACAAACACATGTGTTTGTTTTTTCAGCACTTCTCACTACCAGTTTCATATTATCTACATATTTACCCTAGTGGGGTATGTATGAGAAAGATTAATTTTTAGAGTAAATATACTCACATTAGCATGTAGGTAAAGAGGTTAGCTATCGAGGAAAAATGCGTATCAGTAGTCCTAGCCAAGATCCAAACCCCGGAAATCCAGCCTAATAAGTAAGTGACGCGTTACATGATGTTACCCCTGATGTGTGTCATAAAGGTGTAAATACATCTACTGTTAAATTATTAGACAAAAGTGTATATTTTATTTTAAAATGTATTCTTAAATACATGGCTAGG
>CABFOW010005578.1:0-24764 GCA_902141385.1 Timema californicum
CTGCAAAAACATGTGTTTAGCAGCTGTCACTTCTGACAATCAAAATGTAGGTATATATCTAAATGTTGACTGTCAGAAGTCATCTGTGAGCTGTCATTCAGCACCAAAGAAGCCGTGGGGCTACTCTAAATAGTGCAATGAATAGTGCAATGAATAGTATAATGAATTAAAAAGTATTATATTCACAATTTTATATTTTTATCATTGGCTGCAAAAATGTAGATAGCAAAATTAAACTGTTTTTGATAACTTATATAAAAAATACATATAAAATATTAGTGTCAAAATATAAAGTATAATTTTTGTAAACACAATTTGTATAAATATCAGTTGTTTAACAAACATGTCATCTTAGTTTCGTCACTGCGATGATTTTTTGTTTTTGTTTATTTAAAGTAAAAGAAACCCTCTAAAATCTCTCGTGTTAAAATAAGTTTTAAGTGAACTACAAACGCTACTTTTAAAATAAAATAAAATAAACATAGGAACGACTATTTTCATAATCAAAATTTAATAACTTAAAATACACTTTTGCGTGGTGAATTAATAAGTATAACACAAATAATAAAACTGGGTGCATATTCTTACAGTGATGAAACATGGTTTTTAGAGATCAAATGGTTTGGTGTAAAGATACATGAAAGTTGATCTGTTAACTTTTGCTACAAGCAGTGATTTTAGAATGGCTGTTTCATAAAATGAAAAAAAAAAGTTCACCTTTACAAGGTAGCCGTCTCGGTCAGTGAGAAAGTATCAATCGCTGTCAGGCCACACGCTTTAAAATACAATTGTCTGTGTCGTTTTCTGGAACTAGCTCTCTATTCTGTCTAGGTTTATACTCCCTTTCACTCTTCACCAACAACCACTCTTTGTCATGTCAATAAGAAAGAGGTTTAAAGAGATAAGCTCCCTGCTAGTTCTCAAAATATCTTACAACTTTTATGTTGTCATCCTATCAAAAAAATTATTGTATTATTTGTTAGAGGAAATCTAGAACCCCTTTTCATTAAGACTAGTCTCATACCTCCACAAATTTTATTAAAAAAATAGTTTAGATTCTAAAATGAGATAATTTTACATTTTACATATTTTTAATCTATTAATAGAACTAAAATTATGGGTTGTTAAGGGAAAAGGGCCCTGTAGGAATCCTCCCGCTTGATTTTGGCGTGAACAATATTTTGAAATCACTCATAGTAGAATTAAATATTGCGTCATAGCTAAATGTCCATGCGGCTATTACTAGCTTATCAAGGCGGCCCCTTTAAGTCTGTCTTTCTAACCCCTCATCCAAGGTGGATCAGCTACAACTAACAAGAAAAACAGTCGCCCTGGTTATTAACTACATATGATGTACAGTACTTGACTATCTCCCCAGAGTCGTAGTGACCTGAGCGGGGTTATGTCGCGGTGATTATAATAAAGATAGCCTTGGTTTTCGAGACAGTTTCATGTATGAAAAGGTTTCAGTACCAAATTTGTCCGGCGTCTTAGCTGTTGTTTAAGAATGCCGAAGGCAGAGAAAAAAAGATAAAGTGACCTGTAATAAATCCAACTTGTTTTACGCGTCTTCCATATGTCGAGAAGGGGGTGGGAAGACTTACAGATTGCATACATACCTGGCGCAACGGAGAATTAAAGGCTCTTTGCAGCTAAGTCGTGAGGCTATAAGTAGCTTTGTTTGAGTTTTTTTATACGGATTTTTACTTTTTCATAAAGAAAGTATTGTGAACGAGATGAATTTTCACGTTTTATGTAACCCCGATAGAATAAACAAGTTGGTCTTACAATTCGGTCTGTCATGGAATAGGACCAAAACGGTTTGATTGATTTTATTTAAACTTGATATTTATGTTATACCTTATATTATATGCTCGTGCCTCAGGACACTTTTTTTTTTAAATTTTGACGGTAACCTGGTGATCTAGGGGTAAGGTGTCAGACTTCTGTGCTGGGGGTCCGGGGTTCAATCCTCGGTCCCGCCACAGATTTATCTGATTACCAAACCCTTCCTTCACCTTTGACAAGACATCTTGTGAATGTGGGGAATGCCAGGCCTCCACCGTGGTTCGGATTCCACGTTAAATTGTAGGTCCTCCATTTCATCTCACAATCACCCTAACAATACACATTAGCGTAAGTGCGTGTAACCCGAACGGGTAGTAAGACGCGGCGCTAATGATAATAATAATAATAATAATAATTTAATTTTGACTCTAGCTCTTAAATTAAAGGTAGTTTAGATCTATTAACGAGTAATTTTCGGATATTTTAGTATTTTTCTAAAATTCTCTGAATAATTTGTTTAAAATGTATATCTAAGGAATATACACATGAGTTAGCCAATAGTAGCTCTTTCAACTGTACTTGAATGTGCAGCCAAGTAAATTAATTTTTGTCGACCTCTAAGTAAAACGTTTTCGACAGTTTTTATTTACTAGCAATATTACCATTGATATTTAAACTTGTCCATAAACATGCAGGTCCCTTCTTAGGCCTCTCAAAATAAAAAATTAAATTAAATGTTTTTCTCAGTAACTCTTACAAGTTGGTTCAGCTCTATTGAAAGTATTCTCTGTAGAGCAAACTCTAGATTTTCCGATTTTGACTTTCTCCACAAAAGAAGGGCCTAACTCAGAGCTTTATTCTATATATCATTTCTGTTGTCAACATTCCTTTTTCTCAACTAATACAAAGCCTACAGCGATGAATAAGGTATCACCCGCCTCGGTGGCGTAGTTGTCTAACGCGGTAGTCGTGTTGAGCTCGACTGCTGAGGACGGGGAGATCGAGGTTCGAATCTCGGTCGGGTGAACTGGGGGTGGTTTTTCCTAAATGGTTTTCCACTCTCCCTCCACGCAAATGCGGGTTCACTTCCTCTAATTCAACCTTCCCAATTCCTAATCCATTAGAGTAATTAGTACTTAAAGCGTATAACCCGAACGGGTAGTAAGACGCGGTGCTAAATATTATTAAATATTATAATAAGGTATCATAAGATAGGACGTGTTTTAGCGACTTCTGACATAGCTTACTCAGTTTACGTTAAAACACATTGTTTGTTTAAAGTTTGAGTTAAAAGAAATATCTAACAACATTTTTGTATCAATTAACGAAAATAAACTCTAGTTGCTATTTTGTGTATACACTTTGCTGAGTATTTAATTTAAACAACCCTACCAAAGACTAAATCTTTTTTTTTGGGAGGGGTGTGGGGGGAAGGTTGAATGTGTGAAAGGTTCGCAAGGGTTTACCGGTTAAAAAAAAGTCCCTATCATTAATACTATGTTTTATGTTCTGCAGAATTTCGTTTTATTAAGTTTCACTTAAATTATTATTATTATTAGTATTAATAGCACCACGTCTTACTAACCGTTCGGGTTATACGCACTTACGCTCATGTGTAATGGTAGGGTGATTGTGAGATGAAATGGAGGACCTACAGTTTAACGTGGGATTCGAACCACGGTGGAGGCCTGGCATTCCACACATTCACAAGTTGTGATTAATACACGTCTTGTCAGAGGTGAAGGAAGGGTTTGGTAATCAGATAAATCTGTGCCGGGACCGAGGATTGAACCCCGGACCCCCAGAACAGAAGTCTGACACCTTACCCCTAGACCACTTAAAAAGTGACACTATTAACTCCAATCTCCCTGTCATCGGGAGTCTAGTGTATTGCGAGATTGACGCCTTAGCCATGTGAATAACAAAGCAGGTGAAATTGAACATTATTATTTTTGATTAAAACTCTTAGAATCTATACTTGAAGGAGCTTCAATAAGAATCACCTCCCTCTCCCCTCCCTCACCACTACCCGATAACTGCGCTTGGGTCTACCCTTGGGTGCGATGTTTTAAGGTGGGGATGAAGGGGACGTAAGAAAAAGCAAGTGTTTTTGAAGTTTCCTATAGTAATTTTTATTTGCAAAAATAAATCAAATATTGATCCGTTAAGTTTAATTTTCCATTTGTCGAATATCTGTCATGAGCATGGCGTCATTAGATGAGGAACTTTTTAAATGAAAAGAAAAAGTTGTCATTAAATTACAGGACACCCTTCAAAATATATTCAACAACTGTTGATATCATCGTGTGAAGAAAATTAAACTAAACGTTGCTAGTGGAGCAATATCTGATTTATTATGGACATAAAAGAAAAAGTTTTACCACAAATCTTGCAAAATCATTGGCCTTTTCTCGCGTCCCCTTCTATCCTAGCTTAACATCAGACTATTCTGTACACGGCAACCTTAGCTTGTGAGTCAAGATCCATCCATACATCTTATTTCCTTCATCTTCACGAAAGAACTGTCATGGCTGTCAACATCCAGATAAGGTATACTTTTTTATGGATCGGCCGTCACTTCAAGTTCGACAGAAGAAAAGAAAATGAACGATTTTACGATCCGTTTGTAATTCTTTCACAGCATGTTAATCTTATAGCAGACAGATCTCCATCTTAAGGGGACCGCCTCGGTACGGGAGGAATTGCAGCGCAGACATTCAGTCCTAACGCCATATTTAATTCTAGGATACGTTATTTCAAAATATGTTTCACGCCAAAATAAAATCGAAAGATTCCTACAGGGCTATTTTTACTTAACAACCTAATATTTTGCGTTTTATTAACAGAAAAAAAAAAGTGAAAATGTGACATCTCATTTCAAACAATTTACGGAGCTATGAGACTAGGCTCGATAAAAAAAACTCTATATTTAGTTTTCCTCTAACAAATACAGTAATTCTTTGATAGGCTCACAACAGAAAATTTTAAGATATTAGAGAAGTAGTAACAAGCTTTTCTCTTTACCTTGAGACAAGAAGTTTAGTAGTTTTCTTTCACATCTTTCTTAATGGCATGGCAAAGAGTGGTTGTAGGTGAAAGTCAAAAGGGAGTATAGGCGTAGGCAGAATATAGAAGTAGTTCCAGAAAAGACACATGCTATAGTATTTTAAGACGTATGGCCTGACAGCGATTGATAATTTCTCCTCCTTAAGCTGACGGGTAGCCGAGATAATTTGCCAACCAGAAATTGTGCATAGTTTAAATATTGGAAACACATTTAACAGCACACGAGTTTAGTGTCCACCAGAGTTAATTTAACCTTATTTTATATGACCTTTATATATGACTATTGACTCGTAAAATATAAAAGTTGAAATTTTACACTTTGAAAAATCCTAAAATCCAAATATTTTGGATGATCAGTAAGACCTAAATGCACGTGAAACTAAAGGTAACTTAGATAGGAGTGTAGAATGGATCTTTGTCAATCGAATGCTGGGATCACAATACAAATTATATTGACATTTATATTTTCCTCCTCCCTTGACTGTTCTCCTATTGTCAGAGAGCTACACCAATAAACGTTATAAAGAAAATTTGTTTCAGACGTGTAGGAATTTCTTCTCAACCCGGTATTGGCTGGTGATACTAGCGAGAAAAGATAATTCGGAAAACTTAGACGCAAATGAGAGTATACAGTTAAAATGGACCTGACAGGGATAGGGTGTAGTGAGGTGGACTGGATAAAACTAGCTCAAAATATGTATAGTGTAATGAGGTGGACTGGATAGAACTAGCTCAAGATAGGAATAGTGTAATGAGGTGGACTGGATAGAATTAGATCAAGATAGGGATAGGGTGTAATGAGGTGGACTGGATAGAACTAGTTTAAGATAAAAAAAAGTACTTCACCTGCATATTCTAAGTGCAGCAGTGTAATTTCGAGTTCCTAGTGCCATAGAGTAAGAAAGTAAAAAAAAAAAAGGGCAAAGTTATTTTAATATGAAGTGAGAGCACTGGTAACTAAACTAAGTAAATGAGCTCTCAACCACGTATTTTATCCAAACAATCTCAAGGTTAACTCTCGAGCGCCAAGTATCATTACTTATGAATGAACTAACGATAGTCTAGGTGTGCCCTCAAGACCCCACTGTGTTTGTGGATAGTGAAAACGTGGGTCGAAGAGTAAATATAAGAAAAAAAGAGAGAGGATATCATCAATTAATATTTTTACATATTTTATATTTTAGAATGAGCTCTAGTGTTTCATTTCCATAGTCATTTACATGGACCTACCAATTAATTAATTAACAATAATCAATTAACAATAATTAATTAACAATCATTAATAATTAATCATCAAGAACCAACATATCCTGGATTGGGGGTGGAACGGGAGAGAGGGGAAGTTAGGAGGAGGAAGGAGGAGGGGGAAAGTAGGTCAGGTGGTGGGGGAAAGAGGCTATTTATAGCAGCCAATCAGAGAGCGAGTAGGCGTGGTCACGTGATCAGTTTCAGCCAAAAAGCGACGGGGTCAAATTGATGTGATGGGCCATACTAGACTACTCACATGCTATAGTATTTTAAGCCGTGTGGCCTGACAGCGATTGATAATTTCTCGCCGACCGAGGTGGCCTCTTTAAGCTGACGGGTACCCGAGATAATTTTCCAACCAGAAATTGTGCTTTAGTTTAAATATTGGAAACACATTTAACAGCACACGAGTTTGGTGTTCATCAGAGTTAATTTAACCTTATTTTATATGACCTTTATATATGACTATTGAATCGTAAAATACAAATGATGAAATTTTATACTTTGAAAAATCCTAAAATCAAAATATTTTGGATGATCACTAAGACCTAAATGCAACTTATATAGGAATGTATAATGGATACTTGTCAATCGAATGCGTGGGTCACAATACAAATTATTTTGGCGTTTATATCTTCCTCCTCCCTTGACTGTTCTCCTATTGTCGGAGAGCTACACCAATAAACGTTACAAAGAAAATTGGTTTCAGACGTGTAGGAATTTCTTCTCGACCCGGTATTGACTGATGACACTAGAGAGAAAAGATAATTCGGAAGACTTAGACGCAGATGAGAGTATACAGTTAAAATGTACCTGAAAGGTATAGGGTGTAATGAGGTGGACTGGATAGAACTAGTTTAAGATATGGATAGTATAATGAGGTGGACTGGATAGAACTAGCTCAAGAGAGGAATAGTGTAATGAGGTGGACTGGATAGAACTAGCTCAAGATAGGTATAGGGTGTAATGAGGTGGACTGGATAGAACTAGTTTAAGATAAAAAAAGTACTTCACCTACATATTCTAAGTGAAGCAGTGTAATTTCAAGTTCCTAGTGCCACAGAGTAAGAAAGTAAAAATAAAATGGGCAAAGTTATTTTATTATGAAGTGAGAGCACTGGTAACTAAACTAAGTAAATTAGCTCTCAACCACGTATTCTATCCAAACAATCTCAAGGTTAACTCTTGAGAGCCAAGTATAATTACTTATGAATGAACTAACGATAGTCTAGGAGTGCCCTCAAGACCCACTGTGTTTGTGGATACTGAAAACGTGGGTTGAACAGTAAACATAAAACAAACAAACAAAAAAAGGAGAAAGGATATCATCAATTAATATTTTTACATATTTTATATTTTAGAATGAGCTCTAGTGTTTCATTTCCATAGTCATTTACATGGACGTACGAACATTAAATAAAAGTACTAATTTGTCTATATGTCTTTCCATCAAAGAAGGCGGCTTGTAAATTCCAAGCTCCAAATTATCTTTTTACTTTCTCAAACATGAAAAATGTATTGAAACTGTGAAAAACCACTACTACTCTCCTTCACCACCAGGAGACACTAGCATCGGGCATCCAGGAGAAAGTGATCTTCCTTACACGGGGTGCGGTGAGGATCAATGTTAAACATTATGGGAGAAAGTGATCCAGGAGAAAGTGATCNGTGCCCTCTACTATGACCTACACATTTTGCCGGGTAGGATATTTTTCACACAAACACTACAGGGTTATTTTACAGGCCACAATCAACATGGGGGACCGACGAATTTACTTCTCCTCCGAAGGAAGTTGTGCCACGGATTTTTATCGCTCAAGAAAAATCCGTCGACATCGGCTAGGTTTGAACCCACGAACATCAAGTCCTGGAGACCCTAAGACCACCTAAGTGGATTATTTCGTAAACAAAAGTTTTTGTTACTCAAGAGTGAAACAAATAGTTTCTCAACAACAACAAATGTTAAAAAACAAGTTAAAAAATTTAATATTAGCACCGCGTCTTACTACCCGCTCGGGTTATACGCTTTTTAAGTACTAATTACGCTAATGAATTAGGAATTGGGAAGGTTGAATTAGAGGAAGTGAACCCGCATTTGCGTGGCGGTAGAGTGGAAAACCATTTAGGAAAAACCACCCCCAGTTCACCCGACCGAGATTCGAACCTCGATCTCCCCGTCCTCAGTCGAGCAGCTCAACACGACTAGCGCGTTAGCCAACTACGCCACCGAGGCGGGTAAAAAAAAAAACAAGTTCAAGATTCCATTCACTTGGGGAGTTAAAAAATATTTATATTCCGACCACCTTCATTGATGGCGAGACCTATAGATCTTACTGATTGACGAATTCAACATAGTGGACCTGACCCACTACCCAATTTGGAGTGGCGCGCAGATTCTTATTATGTATATAGTTGTTTTTTTGGCGGGGGTTTGGTTATGAATGAATGGGTGAGGCCGAACCTTGCTTTCGGAATGAATGAATCTCTAGAGACGCACAGAACCACCTCCTACCTTCTTAAGCAAGATTACATATGTGGATGCCTCCTACAATGTTTCGCCATATGGGAATACATTCCAAGGCAGCCTACATCACAGACACACATACGTTTTTTTTTTTTTTTTGTTTAACATAACGTACGAGTGAAAAATTAAATCAACCATGAGGAAATCTGTATCATTCCCCGCCATCTTTTTTTTCGACAAGCGTGGTCGCCGGCTTGACGCCTACTGCCCTTATTTTTTTTAGGTTTATACAAAATGTGTACAGTCCCATTTACCATACCTTGATGGAATAAACTATGGCCATAATATAATTAATGCAAGGTAAGTTTTGTATCTTACAAAGTAGACGATGGGTAGAGTAAAGCCTATCCAGCGCAGGAGTGGTGGTAACTAAACGTTATCATCATCATCATTATCAATTATTTTCAGCCTATGACCGGGTCAGTTTAGTAAAATATCTCAAACTCTCTATATTCCTTCACTATTCTTCCTAATTTAATCTTCTCCTCTTACTTGCACACTTTCTGTTATCTACTCCTCCCATCTTTTTATTGCTCTCCTTCGCGGTATTTTTCCTACGTACTTCATCTCCATCATTCTCTTTGGCATCCTCTCTTTTTCCATCCATACCATCTCAGTCTTGCTTCCTCTATCTTACCCCAATTCTTTCCCAGATAACTTCATTCCTAATCTTGTTTCCCCTCGTGACAGCTAACATGCCGCTCACAGACTTTATGCCCATGGACTCCACTTTCCTAGTTTCTCTTACATTCGTAACTGCGATCAAACGTTAACAAATCTATTTTCATGTATTCATACGCCAAACCATATAATATGCAAGTTCATAATATGTTGAGGTGCTGTCATTTAAGGCAGTCAAAACTTTAACAACAAACAACTTGTTTTTTTATAACTTTTTTCTTTTAACAGTTTTTAAATGATCGAAACACGAAGCGTTTGGATGCTTTTTGTGTGTGTTTTTGTGGAAGTGGCGTGTTGGTTCACTTAAAAACGTTTTACAAAAGAGGGCTTCTAAAAATCCGCGTTCTTTTCATAATCTAATATGCTCACATCGGTGGATACGCAGCCTAAGCCGTCAAACTCTCAGTAGTAGTTTGTCCCCCCACCCTCTCCCAAATTATTTTTCACTCTTCTTCATGCCTAAAGGAGAGTATATTTCCTCAAAATTCTGCCATCCTTATTCTTAATCCAATTAAAAAAACAACGGAAAACCAGGATTGGTAGTGAGACATAGGCGCGCACAAAGAATAAAATGAAATATATATAAATAACAGGTTTATTGCTGTTATTTTTGCTGGCCGCTAGAACTCAAGTCGTTTTAAATTACGTGGAATTTCATTCGGGCTATAATTGTAAAGTGGAACAACGTTATTATAACGCCTCACGGCTTAAGTGTAGTTTGTACTTCTTGAGCCTTAAAATCTTTGTAATAACGAAACAAACGTACCCTTCTTATACCTTATAATGCAGCAAGCTTACCTTGTAATTATTCTACTATGGTGCAGTTTATAAGATAGGGCCATAGTGTAATATGTCAAGGGAAGCCTGCTATCCTTCATGTCAAACGGTGTATATGTTAACGGCAATGTGTGTAAAACTTGCATTATATATAATACCTAAGAGGTTCTAACAAAATATTAAATAAATCAGTTTTGCATTTCATACCTTTCGTAGGAAATTTATAAAATAACCAGTCATTATACATTACCAAGAACAATATCTAACCTAACCTAACCTAACCTGACCAACTTAAATCCTAATAATTAGGTGAACCTGCAAGAAAACGGCGCAAGACTTAATATAGAATTGCATAAAAGAATTGATAACGTATTCTGGGTCTTCAAAAAGACAAAGAACTTGAAATTAAATATGAAATACAATAGCAAAACTCGTTTATTTTATACTTTGCCAAAACCACTCTGGCATTATATAGAAAACCTAGGCATTTTATAGAACGCCTGGATTTCACACATTGCCGGTGACATATACATCACATGGTCACTGTCTATCTACGCACGAGAAAGCCAGCGTCGTGGCGTGGAGTATTTCCAGGTCAAGCAGAGCTTGTCAAATAGACCATTCCCCCATTTGACCGATCATATAAAGGTTCTGTTCTACACATGTCACATGGGGGTGTATGTTCGTTGACACTCGACCAATGAGTGTGTTATTGAGTGATGAACACTTATATCTGCTTACCCCGGTGACGTGCCATGACTAGAGCCCCGTAAAAATGGTGAGGTGCGATAAAGAGCCAAACAAAGATGGAATCAAGCACTTTTTCCTTTAATAGTTTTTGGATATGATTTACAATGTTTTTGAAAAGTGAAATAAAACGAGATTGTCTTGTTATACGAAATTCTCCTATGAAACGAAATAACACCGCTTTTATGAAAAAAACTTTTTTAATAAACACGAAATTAAGAATAAATTAAGCAGAAATTTTTACCATGCTGTATTATTATTATTATTATTTCCGCGTCTTACTACCCGTTCGGATTATACGCACTTACGCTCATGTGTAGTGGTAGTGAGATTGTGAGATGAAATGGAGAACCTACAGTTTAACATGGGATCCGAACCACGGTGGAGAACTGGCATTACACACATTCAAAAGTTGTGATAAATACACGTATTGTCAGAGGTGAAGGAAGGGTTTGGTAATCTGTGCCGGGACCGAGGATTGAACACCTTACCCCTAGACCACCAGGTCACCGACCATGCTGTAATTTGATTAGTATTTTGTTGTAGTGTAAGCTAACTTTAGGCTATAAAATTTGTGAAATATGTAGACAAACTTGACAAATAATTTTAGAGCAAATATATAGGGTTTTCAATAATAAATTTTAATTTTGTATACATTGCCTCAATATGTAAATAATACTTAAACACCTCAGATAACATGCAATTTTAAATAATTATGAAATAAAAACTGAAAAGTGAGATTTAAAAAAACGAAATTTAACTAAAGATAAAATAATTTTTACGGGGCTCCAGCCATGATACGCCATTGGAAAAAAAATAATTTATAAGTTCAATTGCAGTGTTATCGGAAAAAGTCTGATGTCGTAGGTAACAAGTACTATTAAATTCAGGGGTGAAGTGGGTTAGATAAGGGTTGCCACAAATACTTTAAAATTAAATAAATTTAGCCCTTCACGTCTAAATGATTGGCTTATTTTATTTTAATCAAGCGTACCAGTTTGTGAGGGTGGTCAGAATATGTAATTTGTTAAGGTCTACGATGCAACTAAATGTAAAACCGTCTTAGTGTTGTGTATTTATAGTTTATTAAACCAAACGTAAAATCACAGCTTAAGGTGCGGCAGAAGGGCGCACGAGTAATTTTACAGTTTTTATAGAATATACATTTGTTTGGCAAAAATAAATCAAATATTTCTCCAGTAGCAACAGAGAGTTTAGTTTTCTGCACATGCTAATATCAACAGATCTTGAATATCTATCAAGGGTGTCCTGAAAATTTGTCAAAACTTTTTAAATAAAGAGAAAATGTTTTGACAACATTCCAGGACACCCTTGATAGATATTCAAGATCTTTTGATATTAGCATGTGCAGAAAACTAAACTCTACATTGATACTGGAGAAATATTTGATTTATTTTTGCCAACAAATGTATATTCTATAAAAACTGAAAAATACTTACACTCTCTTCCGCCGCACCTTAAGAGAAAATAGTCGACCTCGGTTTATTTGAGCGATAAAAATCCGTAGCACAACTTCCTTTGGAGGGAAAGTAAAGCCGTCGGTCCAATGTCAATTATGGCATGCAATAGACTCCTGGAAGAAATGTGAAAATACTTTTCTCGCCAAAATTGGTAGGATCTCTCACATCCGCTCTTAGAAATTCTCGTGTGATAATATAATCAGTCGATTCAGAAAGTGCGCGTTTGATACCTTAAATAAATAAAAGTAAATGTATAGAGAATACTGACTTAATAATTTATTATGTAGGTTAAGAAAGTACGGTAGCCCCATGGCTTCTTTGGTGCTGACTGACAGCTCACAGCTGACTTCTGACAGTCAACATTTAGGTATATACTTAAATGTTGACTGTAAGAAGTGACAGCTGCTAAACACATGTTTTTGCAGATCATATGGTTCGGCGTAGGAATACATAATTTGGTTTGATAACTTTTCAAAGCTGTCAGTCAGCACCAAAGAAGCTGTGGGGCTACTGTAGCTGTCAAAATTAAACTCCTAGCTATTGTCTAACAATTTAGAAGCATTTTTTTTGCTCATGTCAGTAGAAAGAACAAGCTGATGTTTTAATTGGACTGAATAGTGACGTAATAATCGATAATGTGGTTGAAATGGC
The DNA here is from genome assembly GCA_902141385.1 of Timema californicum. NCBI lineage: Eukaryota > Metazoa > Arthropoda > Insecta > Phasmatodea > Timematidae > Timema > Timema californicum. Next base: position 12,964 of record CABFOW010005578.1, read on the forward strand.
ACCGAGATTAAATTAACTACTAATAAAAATTACTTCCCCTCACCACTCAGCTAACACTGAAATAGAACTACAGTGATATTTAGGAATGTGTTAAGGGCCATCATGTTTGTGGTTCTAGGCTACCGAGTCCTGATTCACAAGCTACTCTTCCCAGGAGCAGATAATCAGGCATTAACAAGAAAACTCACATCAGCCCAGGTCGCCCACATTGTCCTGTGTCATCGTGTGGTTTTGTAATCTGTGTAGATTAAAGTGAGGGTGATTGCTGCAAAGGAGGGAGAGAAAAAAAAAACACGCTTGTATTCAATCAACTTCTCTCACTCCCGTCTCCTCCCCCCCTCCCCCTTATTTTTAAAAATAGACAAAGTTTTCAAGGTTGAGATTGAAGCTTGACGCCACGAGTATAGCGCTTAATGAGCGTCTCTCATCTTTATTGTGACCCTATCTTTTTATCTCCTCTTTATTCTTGTCTTTGTAGTGTAGACACATCTACTTACGGTACTTATATATATATATATATATATCCTTACAACTTACTCCCTTACTCCTTACTCTTCTTTTATCTCCTCTTTATTCAGCGTTTTATCCTTGTCTATGTAGTGTCTACACATCAACTTACGGTACTTGTATCTCTCATTCCTACTTACTTTCTTCATCTTCATTTATATCCTCTCCAACCAAAGTTTTAGTATATCTTATTCCCACTTATTCTCTTAATCTTCTTTGATCTCTCTTTATCCAATGTTTTATCCTTGTCTTTGTAGTCTCTACACATCTGCTTACAGAACATACCTGTTTTCTCTCTCTCTATTTCTCTCCTGCCCACTTCCTCCTTCAATCCTTTCTCCTCCCCTGTACCCGCCGACCGCCCGATTGGCAGTTGTAGTTTTTATCCGAGTGTAATCTGTTTTGTGGTCGAAGTCGCATTCACTCGTGTTTTATCTTTTACCTGTGGAACTGTCTTTTTCGAAAGAGATGGAACTACTCGAGAAAAACCACACAAACCTCATAGTGGGCGAGCTGTTAGAGCGCTTGACTTTCATTCTGGAGGTCAAAGGCTTAATCCCCGACACAAATTAAATGCGAGAGTTATTTTTTCTGCAACCTGTGTGAGGTATTATCTCTTCATCCTGTTCCCTTAGTAAAGTAATAACTTATTAATTATTATTATTATTATTATTATTAGCACCGCGTCTTACTACCCGTTCGGGTTATACGCACTTACGCTAATGTGTAATGGTAGGGTGATTGTGAGATGAAATGGAGGACCTACAGTTTAACGTGGAATCCGAACCACGGTGGAGGCCTGGCATTCCTCACATTCACAAGATGTCTTGTCAGAGGTGAAGTAAGGGTTTGGTAATCAGATAAATCTTTGCCGGGACCGAGGATTGAACCCCGACCACCAGCACAGAAGTCTGACACCTTACCCCCTAGACCACCAGGTCACCGACTTATTAATTGTGTTGGATTAAAATCAAGTTGTCCGCATTGGTGGGCATGAGGACTGGACGTCAAGCTCGTTCGGTCTGGTTTGGCAGCAAACTGAGATTTCGGGGTTAGAATCCCGGACTAGGTGTACTGAGGGTGGCTTCCCTCGAATAGGGAGTTTCACTCTTTCTACACACAAATGCGAGTGCATTTACTTTACATTCTATCTTCCTCACCCTCATCTCATTAGAGTAACTACTAAATGCGGATAGCCTGGGCGGATAGTAAGACGTGGTGGATTTAAAAAATATTTTTATTTATATATATATTTTAAATAAATATATAATTTATGTTGACCGCCTTCGGGTTCAGAATTCCTGTCTAAGCATCCAGAGGTGCTGGGCTCGATCCCCGGAGCTTCAAAAAATTTCTGTGGAACAGTGGGATCTGGGAACGAGGTCAACTCAGCCTCGTGAAGACAAACGAGGGGAATGAAGTAGAGGTTACGGATTAAAAAACTGAGATTAAAGGTCGGAGGGCTCGTTGTGCTGACCATATGATACCATCTATCCACAAATGTTGGCAGCCGATCGGTCGGTATAGCTTATTTGCGGGCTAACACCACGGAGTCTTTTTTTTAAAATGTATTTATATATTTCTGTTTATAGCTCCTTTACTATCCATTCGGCCTATCCACATGTTCACATTATTTTGGATAGGGATGAGGAAGGTAAAGCTTAGAACAAATGTATCCGCATCCATGAAACTAGATGTTGGTAGCACCAACTTAGTATTAATTTTTTTTAATACTATTTACTTTCGAAAACATTTAATTTTTGTTTAGTTTCCCCCTTCCCTCCCCGATTTTACTAAATATTTCATATGAGTCACTTTTTTTTTCAGAATGTTAATTGATTTTAGTCCGGCACGGTTGAAAAATATGTCATCGGAAAAAATAGAGATATCAGATCAATGATTAGCCTAACCTAGCTTAACCCAACCTAACCTAACCTATCAACATTCCTTAATACTAATTGTAGTTTTGAAACAGGACCGATAAAAAATAAAAGTCGTATAACTTACGTCTTATTAATGACTCCCAGTTGCTAGTATCAAGGCTTTAACCAACCCAAAGGTGCAAACATTTACAGTTTATTTTAGGCGGGTGCTAATGCCTTCAATTTTTCAAAAGGCACTACCAACATACCACCATCTCTGATGGGTGGCGACAGAGAGGGGAAATCATTTAGGGAAAGATTTCCAGACGTGATTTCTACGCCAACCAATACGTCACTGGGACAAACCAGACAAGACGATATTGGCGTGTCCATGGATTCGGGTCGTATGAAATATCTTCTTCTTTTTTTTTTTTTTTCGGATTGTGGTGTGACCAGTTTCGGTGGCCGCATCGTCTACGGCAGGCGTTTATAGCTTTAAAAAGTGCCCGAGGGGCCACGATTAAATCCAAGAGTCTAGTGGCGTGGCCCAACATAATCGGCTAATTTATGTCAAGTTATGCAGAAAACGGAAACAGGTATTTAATTGTGAATGAAATAAAAAGTGGTAATTTAAACATGTATAACTTTTTTTTTAATCGTTTTAAAGCACCGTGTCTCACTAACCGTTCGGGCTATACGTTTATGTGGTACTAATTTATCTAGGGATTAGGAAGGCTATATTAAAAGGAAGTGTACCCGCATTTGTATGGTAGGAGATAGGAAAACAATTTAGTAAAAACCACCCTCAATGTACCCGACTGAGATTAGAACCTCGATCTCCCCATCAACGATACTATAGTCTATCGCGAGAGTAGCGCCTTAGACCATTCAACCACCGAACCGGCTCGTCACTATAATACAATAGATGTAGGGAAGATATTATGAATGAACATTAGTTGAGAGCTTTCATGGGTTTTTCCCACGCAAGCTAAAAATTTTCCGTCTCGCGGCTAAAAACGTCAACTCTACTACAGTTAATTACTTTTCCAAGAAACTTCGTGATCCACAAGAAAAAAAAAAGACAGGGAGAGGGGGGATTTATTGCGAAGCTCCCTGGTCTTAGGAGTCACTCTAATAATAGACTGGACTGCTGATGAAGGGGCTATTGGGATTCGAATCCCGGTTACATGTACTGAGTCTAATTTTTTCCCCCTTTCCCTCCTCGTAAATGCGGGCACACTTTTAAAAATTCAAGCTTCCTCATCCCTAAAATATTACCGTAGTTAATAAATATTAGTATAGCCCGAACAGGTAGTTAGACGAGGTGATAAAAAAAAGCTTGCTGTGGTGTTTATTTTAAAATAGAGAGTTGTAAAAAAAGAGAGAGAGGGAGGGAAGGTTTGATGTAGAGATGAAGGAGGGAGGGTGGGAGGGAGGGAGGTGAAGAAAGGGGATCCAGTTGGGCTAGTTGAATATTTCAAGGTCCGTTACCGATTCATTCACCGATGAAGTTTGACACCTTGGTCCTCCCGTCCACGGATCGGGTGACACTTGTCGTAGGTGTGACGTGTTACTCGCATATCGTGAGAACGCACGGAAAGAAAGAAAGAAGGAACGTGTCGTGTAGGGCCCAGTTTTTATCTTTTTTTTTATTTTTATTATTAGTTCGTAAATAATTCACTTCTTGACGAAGTGTTTTTGTTGACTTTTGATTTCTTTTTTACCTTTCAAACATCCGGACTCCGAAAACAACATAATATCGGTAGAATGGATTCCACGTCACAAAATATCAAAGTCGTCAAAAATCGAAACAGGAATTGGTATTTTTTTTGTACTAAAACAAAAGCAGGAAAAAAATAAATGCGAAACTTTATTCACCAAACAATATTTACGCCTAGCATTTTTTTTTCTCTCTCGCTGATTAAATCTCGAATAACTTTTATTCGTCAAATATTGTTAACACTTAAGAACAATTTGATATTGTTCCATTGTGTTTGCGCATGCGCGAGACATTATTTATCTAATAGATGTATAAATAAATATATATATAGCATCACGTCTCACTACTCGTTCGAGTTACACTAATGCAGGGGTTCCCAAACTGTGCGTCACGACGCCCTGGGGCGTAGCCGGTCTTGGTCCGGGGCTTAGCGGCTACAAGAAAACCCCAACTAAAACTTATATTGTATTTTGAAATGCAACATGCAAATTTTAAATACGTGTACTCGTACATATTTTAAAGAAAAGAATAAATCAAACAGGAAAACACATTTTAATTTTCTTGTGAAAGCGCTCCCGTCAAATGAGTTCCGGATTCTATTGCTCCTTGAAAACTCTGCGTGACGTCGTTCGCAACTTTCTCCCCTACAGTCTGAAAATGGACTGAGCCAAGGTCAAGCATTTTTTAATATTGGGTTCAGGGGCGTCGCACGGAAAATCTGACATGTGAAGGGAGGTGCGGTCTCAAAAAGTTTCGGAACTCTTGCACTAATGTATTAACTAACCTAACGTGTTGGGGTCGATCAAGATTTAAATTAGAGGATGTGTAGCCGCGTTTGTATTGAGGGATAGTGGAAAAAAGAGTTAGGAAAAACACAACCTCAGTATACTCAATCGAGGATCGATCCGCGATCTCCCCGTCATCTATTTCGAGAGTGAAGCTTTAAACCATTCATTCACTCAAGCGGGTAAGATGTTCTTAAGGGTGTTCGAAAGAGTCTGAATAATTTTAAACATGGTTTAAGGTGTCGTTCCCACGATTCACCGAATTTTTGGGTGACGAGGAGGTCCGGATTCAAGTCTAGAAATTCCCCCCCCCCCAACCCCCAAAATCACTTCCCACCTTCTCTTAACGCAAACGCGGGTATATTTACTTTGAAACTCTACCTTTCTCAATCCCCATGGACGGGTAGTAAGAAGCGGTGTACAAAAATAGGACAAACAAAAGGGGGGGGGGGATTTTCTTTATACGCCTTAGTTCAGTCGGTAGCGTGTTTGTCTTCTGAGCTAAGGTTCCCGGGTTCGATTCCCGACATAGCCGAAGAATGTATCATTGGTGAAATGTTGGTTTCCCCTTTCACAGTGATGACTTAATGTCAGGGGTCTGTTCTAGATTTAAGTTAGTTTATAAGTTGTATTATGATATAATCAGTTGGTTTGGAACGTACACGTCAAATACATCCATTAAATAAATAATTAAAGTGACGTCCCCCTTTTTTTCCGAGTTGGCTTGTTACAAGATATGGGGGAATCCATGCCTTGAAGGATAGTATCTGACAAGTAGCAGAATGTTATTTGTTGCAAACACTGGCTAAAAGTCACTAACGTCAAACTATTAGTATATAAGCATTCCCTGACTATATTATCTATAAAAAGAGTTATTAAACGAGTCTAATAATACTTTCCTAAGAATTACTGTATAATTGGCGTTTTCATAACTTATTGAAATAACAAAATATACTATTAACAATGCCATCGTGTTTTTTGTTTCGCAGTTGTGGCAACAAGAGATTTAGTCCACAAATAATAAATTAAGAGGTACATATAGTCTGTTCAGCGTAGGAATTGTTTTCTATTATATAGTAGGATATTGGTAGGAAAAGAGACATTTCAGAGAGTAATTCCTACCGTGAATGGAGTATATTTTATGCACACTTGTATTTTGTTATAACCGGCCACTAAAATAAATAAATGTTTTTGTAACTTAAAGAAAGATACATATAAAGTAAGTTAGTTTCAAACTGAAACGTTTTGATTTTGTAAACAGCGTAAGGACACAACCGCCTTGTCGGTTTGTGTGACGTCATTGACTACCTTTGTTTCGGCTGGTTCACCATCTTGATTTCGGACTAGACCCCCCCCTCCCCCACGCATTATTATTTTCAACACACATATTGAAGAATCATCATAGACTCTACCATAAAATATGAGTGACTATCGACATTTTTATGAGGAATAAATTCAATTTTCAAAATAAAATATAGCCTATGTTACTCGCTGATAATGTAGCTTTATATTGGTGGAAAATTTTTTAAAATCGGTCCAGTAGTTTTTGAGTTTATTCATTACAAAAAAAATCTTTCCTCTTTATAATATTAGTGTAGAAAAGAGCACGCGTATTTTTTTTTTAGTGAACCACAGACACGAACGCTTAAAAATACAAAAAAAAAACAGCCAAACGGTTATTTTTATAAGTTCATGTTTCAATAATGTAAAATTAGTTAATAATTTAAAGCAAATCGTTTTGTTTGTTCGTTTTAACGTTCTAACTGCCAAAAAAATAACAAATACACATATGGTCTTGCAGATCATATGGTTTGGAGAATGGATTATATATGACAGCTTTTCCCAACTGTCAGATACCACTTCTACTGCCGTGGATGCCCCTAAACGTACCCGGACATGTATGTACCTCAAGGTGCTCAGATCTGTCCTTCATCTAAAAATCTCGCCGCGCGCTCGCCTTTTGTTCCTGTCACGGCGATCACGTGATCCCCCCCTCCCCCTCCTGCCAGTAACCTCCTCGAGGTACACTCCCACGCTTGGCATGACCACGTAACACCGAAAATTGTGGCCGACATTTTAAGGAGCATTCCTTTTTTTGTCTGTGTGTATTATTATATATATATATCTCATTCCTCTTTACACATTGGTACATCACCTCTCCAATCTCCTGTTCCTCCACAATTTTCATTTAAATTCCAATGATAATCTACTTTGTATAATACTCCGTAAAATTATAGTAGAGGCAGCCCCCCTCCCCTCCATTCCCAACTTTCCCTTTCCCTTATTTTTACTCTATTTTATTCTGTCTTCAACTTCTTTTCTCGTTCAGTTTTTTTTTCCCCACCTACTGTAACGTTTGGTCAAGGATTTGTTTTTTAACTTTGAAATGAGGGAACGGGGCGGGGGGGGGGGTAAGAAGACAGTGGGTGGGAGAGTGAGGGGTGATGAATTGATTTTCGTCCTTCTAAAAGAAAACGGTATTACACTGTCATATTTTTATTTTATTAAATTTATTAGATGATAATATAACAAAGGGTGAAAGAGAGAGTGAAGGAAGAACCTCCGCAGCATAATACAGAGAAGGCGAGATTTGGATGGTATGGACATTTGAAGAGGATGGAAAAGAGGAGGGGGCTTATGTTCGAGACCGAGGCGTGGAGGAAGCAAGGTGGTGGGAGGACAGAAGTAAATGGAGGAGGCTTATGTTCGAGACAGAGGTGTGGAGGAAGAAAGATGGTGGGAGGACAAAAGTAAATGGAGGAGGCTTATGTTCGAGACAGAGGTGTGGAGGAAGAAAGATGGTGGGAGGACAGAAGTAAATGGAGGAGGCTTATGTTCGAGACAGAGGCGTGGAGGAAGCAAGGTGGTGGGAGGACAGAAGTAAATGGAGGAGGCTTATGTCCGAGACAGAGGCGTGGAGGAAGAAAGATGGTGGGAGGACAGAAGTAAATGGAGGAGGATTATGTCCGAGACAGAGGCGTGGAGGAAGAAAGATGGTGGGAGGACAAAAGTAAATGGAGGAGGCTTATGTTCGAGACAGAGGTGTGGAGGAAGAAAGATGGTGGGAGGACAGAAGTAAATGGAGGAGGCTTATGTTCGAGACAGAGGCGTGGAGGAAGCAAGGTGGTGGGAGGACAGAAGTAAATGGAGGAGGCTTATGTCCGAGACAGAGGCGTGGAGGAAGAAAGATGGTGGGAGGACAGAAGTAAATGGAGGAGGATTATGTCCGAGACAGAGGCGTGGAGGAAGAAAGATGGTGGGAGGACAAAAGTAAATGGAGGAGGCTTATGTTCGAGACAGAGGTGTGGAGGAAGAAAGATGGTGGGAGGACAGAAGTAAATGGAGGAGGCTTATGTTCGAGACAGAGGCGTGGAGGAAGCAAGGTGGTGGGAGGACAGAAGTAAATGGAGGAGGCTTATGTCCGAGACAGAGGCGTGGAGGAAGAAAGATGGTGGGAGGACAGAAGTAAATGGAGGAGGATTATGTCCGAGACAGAGGCGTGGAGGAAGAAAGATGGTGGGAGGACAAAAGTAAATGGAGGAGGCTTATGTTCGAGACAGAGGTGTGGAGGAAGAAAGATGGTGGGAGGACAGAAGTAAATGGAGGAGGCTTATGTTCGAGACAGAGGCGTGGAGGAAGCAAGGTGGTGGGAGGACAGAAGTAAATGGAGGAGGCTTATGTCCGAGACAGAGGCGTGGAGGAAGAAAGATGGTGGGAGGACAGAAGTAAATGGAGGAGGATTATGTCCGAGACAGAGGCGTGGAGGAAGAAAGATGGTGGGAGGACAAAAGTAAATGGAGGGGGCTTATGTCCGAGACAGACCCTGTTAGTGGCAGGAAACTCTGCATCATGTTGTTGATGATGATGATGATGATGATGATGATGATACGTTAAGCCATGCGAATTGCAGCTGTCACTTTTGATAGATATCAATACATATAAAATAACACTAATAATATAATAAAATGATGTCAGTGTTGACAGCAAATAAATAAGAGCTTAAAACTTTTCCGCATGATCAGAATATTTTCTCATACGACGCAAACTTCATACTTTGGAGCTTATGTCTGTGTTTTACATTTAATAAACGAAACAACTTTTGATGACAAAATTTTCAAAAGTTTCAAGGTCCATTATTAAATACTTTTAAAAAAAATATATATTATTGGAGTCTTTTTTTTACTAAAAAGCATATAAACATGTATCATTAACACTTCGAAAAAAAAAGTTGATGTAATAATTAGTTTAATTTTTGGAAAGAACGGAAAACATTTTTTTTCTCACGATCAACATTGATAACATTTTACTAGATTATTTAGTGTTATTTTATAGGTAATGATAATTTCTTATCAAAAACGACAACTGCATATCCCATGGTTTGACGTATGAATACGTAAAAGTTGATTTAGTAACTTTACTTGCTGTCAATATTGTACTGTTAAAAAAACATATTTTTTTATCAAAAGTGGTGTCAAATCATTTATCATTTATTTTATAAAATAATTAATTTATTTGATTTTATTAAATAAAAATGACAGTGTAGTACTACCCTCCCTACTTGTACTCATTGGGTTAAGGGGAGAGGGGGATATTATTCCTTCACGAACGCCCCCCCACCGTAAGTAACTAACTAGGCCTCATTGCCGCTATAAGCTATTCTCATCATTGTTAACTCTGGTAAAGAAAGAGCCGAACGCGGCGTTGCAGGAACGGACCTCTGACATCTCACAGATAATGATGTATTCACGCCTTCGTCTAAGTATGTATGTATCTATGTGTATGTGTGTAAATCCACCCGAGGCGTGTTCTTAAGTGAAGCTTCCTATTGTCAGATCGAGGTGGTTTTGATGACTCGATCACCGTCAAATAAATTACAAATACAAATGGTTTAAGTTTTTAAGGTGGAGGTGTAAGGAGGGATTGAGAGTTAAGGGCGGTATTATTGCAGTTTTTTTATAGAAAAAAAATGCTTCTAGGCAAAATAAATCAAATAATGCTCCAGTAGAAACAGAAAGTTTAATTTCCTCCACAATGTGATATCAACAGTTGTTGAATATCTTTGAAGGGTGTCCTGGAATTTAATGACAACATTTCCTCTTCATTTAAAAAGTTTCTCATCTAATGCCGTTAAGCTTCTGACAAATATTCAACAACTGTTGATATCACCGTGTGGAGAAAATTAAACTCTACATTTCTACTGAAGTAATTATTGTTTAATCTCTTCAGTAACCGAATGGTCTAGAATCTAAGGCATCAATCACGTGTTAAGACTGACCTGCTGAAGATGGGAGCAATAGGGGTTCGAATCCGGGTCGGTTCTACCGAGGATGAATTCCCCTAGATGGTTATGGCATATAACTACCTGTTTTGGTTAGACGCGAAATATTAATCATTATAAAAGGATTGGAATGCATTTATGGGAAATGTAATTAAATTTTGTGCGGACGGAGGATAGGAAACCTTTTAGGAGAAAACATATAATCATCCTCGGCTCCCCCCGTCTAGGATTTGAACCCAAACCCCCTCGTTCCAGAAAATCAGACTAAGTGAGGATGGCGTTTATACCACGGGCTCACCGGCGCGGATCAGGAAAATATTATTTTTCACTTATTTAAGGTATTTAATGTGCACTCTCTGAACCGACTGATTATATCAACACACGAGAATTTCTATGAGCTAGAGCGAAAGGACCTACAAATTTTGCTGGTAAAAATATTTTCACATACCTTCCAGGGTTCTTTTTTTACATGGACAGTGTACCGACGGCTTTACTTCCCCCTCCCAAGGAAGTAGTTCTACGAGTTTTTTTTATCGTTCATGAAAGACCCGTCGACCCCCCGGTTGGGTTTGATTCCACGATCATCGGGTCCTGAGGCGAGCACTTTACCCCCAAGACCACCAAGGTCGACCAGAAATATATTGACAAGTAATTGTGGCGGGGGTAAATTACACATCATTTATTCCTGAACTATCGTGTGGTAATAATAATAAACTTAATGTGATGAATGTTCCATGTTCGCGGAATGTTCCAGCTTGAATAATTTATTGCTCAGTTTACTATCACATTATGTGTGAGGGAGAAGTGTCTTTAATAGCTCCTCCACCCAAAGCAATCTGGTTGCTAGTACAGTCCAATTTTCACAGAAAAGGTATTTAAAAAAAACTACAAACACATTTTTTTTTCACTACCCACTTCGGTTGCCGCATAGTCTACGGCATCATTCTCACAGTAGACTATACTATCTATAATAGGGAGATCAAAGTTCGAATCTCAGTCGGGTGTGGTGAGTGTTTTTTTCCAAAATGGTTTTAACTCTCCCTCTATTTAAATGCAGGCACAAGTTCTCTAGATATCACCTTTCTTATCCATTAAACCATTAGCGTAATTAGTACATAAGCGTAGGCCTATAATACGAAAGGGTAGTAAGGCGTGGTGCAACTTTTTTTTTAAGCCGTGCATTCGGGTTATAGCTCATGTACTAGCTACTTTAATACAGTATGTTGAAGATTAGAAAGGTTGACTTTAGAGAAAGTGTATTAGCATTTGCGTGGAGGGAGAATGTAAAACCATTTAGGGGAAAACCTATAACACCCGACCAGGATTCACACACGGCGAGTCGTGGATATTGGTTACATTTTACAACATTACAAGTGTTATTTTATAGGTATTGATAATATACATCAATAGTGAGACAGATGCAGCTAATATATTATTATTATTATTATTATTAGCACCACGTCTTACTACCCGTTCGGGTTTTACGCACTTACACTAATGTGTAATGGTACCGGTAGGGTGATTGTGAGATGAAATGGAGGACCTACAGTTTAACGTGGAATCCGGACCACGGTGGAGGCCTGGCATTCCTCACATTCACAAGATGTCTTGTCAGAGGTGAAGGAAGGGTTTGGTAATCAGATAAATCT
>CABFOW010005578.1:26845-40924 GCA_902141385.1 Timema californicum
AAAAAAAAAAATTTTCGCGTTTGCTCTTAATATTTCGTGTAAGGTTGCGGCATTTCTAGAAGGAGTGGCGTTCGGGGGAAGGGGTTAGAGGAGTAGATGGAAAAGAAGGATAAAAAGTAGGTTACATAAAAATGAAAATAGTAGTATCAAAGTCTTTAGAAAACCGCCTCTAGAATGTTTAGTCTTGTAGGGTCTTCCAAGGGCATACTCTTGTAGATTTTACGTTACGGGGCAAGAAATTTCAGCCTCCCACATCGTAAGTAATAAGAGTTGAAAGAAGTTTTTTTTTAAAGTATAATTTATAATGCTTTATTTCAAAGGTTTTCTACCACGGGATGTTTGAACTCGCGTACTATTGGCGTAAGAATACATGTAGTAGTGAACTAGTTTTGTAAAGGATTATTACATCCGGTTAGAATGAACAAAAATAATAATAATAAAACAATACATGTGGGTGGGCCGGTTGGTAATTGCTAAAGAACGTAGACAGAGAAAGTATCTCCTTGCAAGTCCCTACCAAGCTGTTTTGTTTTTACTATTCTGTTACGTTTTGATATCAATTTTGGATTGTTGTAAAGAATTATGCTTATATACCTGATTCAGTGGTTGAATAGGCTACGGCGTCACTCGTGCTAAGCTAGGCTGCAAATGACGGGGAGATTGGGGTTCGAATCCTGATCCGGACTACTGTGGGTGGTTCCCTCCCCCCCCCCCTAAATGCTAATTGTTGCTACACTATTTAGATTCTCTTTGTATTTTAAGTTGATATTTCTCCTTGGTAATCAAGTTAGAAGTAAGACAAATTAATACTATATTCAATCTACATTATATTTATAGAGAATAACCCCTATTATTATTATTATTATTATTATTATTATTATTATTATTATTATTAGCACCACGTCTTACTACCCGTTCGGGTTATACGTACTTACGGTAATGTGTAATGGTTGGGTAATTGTGAGATGAAATGGAGGACCTACAGTTTAACGTGGGATCCGAACCACGGTGGGGGCCTGGAATTCCCCACATTCACAAGTTGTGATTAATATACGTCTTGTCAGAGGTGAAGGAAGGGTTTGGCAATCAGATAAATCTGTGCTGGGACCGAGGATTGAACCCCGGACCCACAGCACAGAAGTCAGTTACCTTACCCCCTAGACCGCCAGGTCACCTAATAGCCGCTGTTCCAGTGGTTTACGTCACTCTTGCAGTGTATGCATAAACAAAACAAAAAATACCCCACCCTATGTACTCGATGGATTTCCACTTATTTTTGTAATGGATAACCAGATCGATAAAAATATGTGGGGCCTACAGTGCATACGTCGTTCGGCCTTGGTTTAAAGACTGTCGTTATGCGAAATTTCGTTAAAATTGGTCCACCCAATCGAAAGTTATCGAGGAAAAAACATACGGACAGTACAGACTGATGAAATGAAAAATGGTCAAGTTAAAACATTTTAGCGATACGCTCGGTAACTTTAAACTTCTTAAATGTATTTGAGGTATTTTAACATACACTTTCCTGAACCGACTTACAAGCTAATTTAAATCTATAAGAGACACAACATCCTACCTCCAGGCCGTTAAATTCATCACTTTGAAAGGGGGAAACCCACATTTCATTGATGATAGTGTTTTTTTTTGCCATTCCGGTAATCGAGCCCTTAACCTTAAGCTTAGTAAACACGGTACCGACCGAGTTAAGGGGGTCGGACTCTCTTGGTGAATGAACACATGTACGATAAGTCTCGTTCACGTTTAAGGAGGGGGCAGGGGGCAAAGGAGGGGGGGGGGAATAGGTATGCGTACATCCTTTGCTAGACCTTGAATTTTTATTTGAACAAGTCGAAAAGGATTAGTAACCAAGGAAGGTAAGTTGGGCTAAAATGTACCCCTCCTCCTTTACCCCAACCGAATTACAAGTGCTGTACTGAGTGGTTCTTCAAGGTCATATGACCACAGTACTCTTAAAGTCGCTTCATAAATTATTCCGAAATCCTTCCCAGAGGGACGGAATGAAATTTCAGTCTGCCTCGGTATGAATGGTTTTAAAAGTTGAGTTACTTAACTCGGATGAAATCGACAGAAAAAAAAAGTTTTATGGTTGGTTAACATGCGGGTTGAAAATAAACAAAACACACACACTAAAATATCACCTGATTGAATACTTAAGTATTTTGTTGTTAATGTAATTAACATGACGTAGTAGGAATATGCTAATTGTCACAAGTTTTAAGACATTCAGCGCTTCGGTGGGAACTTTGGTAAATATCGCCCTAGCTTGGATGTCTCTATTTGTGTGTGTACGTTATTTTAACGACACCATTAATGTGTGTAAAAAAAACACCTTTGGTCTTGAATCAAAGGAAAGACTGTCTAGCACTTAAGTGAGTTTTATGTGTCTATTTAATATAGATTTCAGAATGGAAACATTTGTTTCAAAACTTTTAAACAATATAATTTCTCAAAGTTTTAATAATAATAATAATAATAATTATTATTATTATTATTATTATTACTATTATTACTAGCACCGCGTCTTACTACCCGTTCGGGTTATACGCACTTACGCTAATGTGTAATGGTAAGGTGATTGTGAGATGAAATGTAGGACCTACAGTTTAACGTGGAATCCGAACCACGGTGGAGGCCTGGCATTCCCCACACTCACAAGATGTCTTGTCAGAGGTGAAGGAAGGAGTTTGGTAATCAGATAAATCTTTGCCGGGACCTAGGATTGAACCCCGGCCGCCAGCACAGAAGTCTGACACCTCACCCCTAGACTGCCAGGTCACCAAGTTTTAATCAAACGTAGATTAAAAAATGCTTTAGAAAGCTGTTCTTGGTTTTTCTGTCCTTAAGTTGCTTGTGTTCATTTTTAAGAACATAAAGAGCTTTCATTCAATTCAATATTAATATAGTTGAATATATTACTTGACTCTTGATTACTGTCGTATTGTGAAAGATTTATAAACTTTTTTTAGTTTAAAATAAGATACTTGCGTGTGACTAGTTAGCAATAAGGGATGTCACATTTACATATAGATAGCTAATAGTTAGTGATATCACATTTATATATATTAATTAGTGATATCACATTTATATATATTAATTATTGATATCACATTTATATATGACTAGATAGTAGTTAGCTATGTCCCATTTACATATGACTAGTTAGTAGTTAGTTATGTCTCAGTTACACATACCTAGCTATTAATTAGTCATATCACCTTTAGATTTAGCTATTTAGAAGTTAATTATATCACATTTACATATAGCTATTTAGAAGCTAGTGATATAGTTACATATAGCTAGTTAGTAGTTAGTGATTTCATATTTGCATATGGCTATTTAGAAGCTAGTGATATAGTTACATATAGCTAGTTAGTAGTTAGTGATTTCATATTTACATATGGCTATTTAGAAGCTAGTGATATAGTTACATATAGCTAGTTAGTAGTTAGTGATTTCATATTTACATATGGCTATTTAGTAGTTAGTGATATTGCATTTACATGTAGCTAGCTATTAATTAGTGGTATCACATTTACAAGCTAGTAGTTAGTTATATCACATTTACATATAGCTAGCTGATAGTGATATCACATTTAAATCTAGCTAGTAATTAGTGATACAACATTTCATATGGGGAGAGACAAAATGACTTTGTATCAGTATGTGTGACTTAGAGCCGTGAGTCGTGGAACCAACCCATCACTTTTTTTAAATCTAAAATTTCAACAATTAAATACTAAAACAATATATTAACGTAATTTAGTCCAATAACCTCTTATATCGTAAACGTTCAAAAATACGAAGCACATTTTTCAAATATCTTTCCATGTGACTTATACAATCTTTCCTCCGAGTCGAGCGCGCGCCTAGATTTGATACAAGCTCGCCTAGCACGAAAACACGGCAAGTAACATAACCACGCCTGCAAATAGGTGGGCTGCAAGGAAACGGCATGAAAAGGTCAGGGTTTTTTCATGACAAACAAAAATTGTTTTCGGCAATATAAATCAAATATTTCTCCAGGCCTATAGTTAAATTTTCTTCACATGGTGATATCAACAGTTGTTGACTATTTGTCATGAGCATAGCGGCATTAGATGAGAAACTTTTTAAATGAAGAGAAAAACGATCGTCTAGTCCAGTTCCAAAGTGCGATAAATACAAAAATCTAATTTCTGAGTATTTTTTTTAGTCCTATCTTGTGCGTAGGTTTAAATATGAGAGATGAATATTTACTGTAGAATTATTAACAATGTATATTACTTCCTTCCACATCATCTTACGAGCTTTAGGTATGCCTATATTACTATGCTGACCACATGACCTCTATCCGAAAAAAAAAGTTGTCACTATTTTCACCAACAGATGGCGACAGCTCAATCGGTTCGGTATGACTATATTTCCGTTTGTGTTTATAGAGTTGTGAGTTGATGTGTAGAAAAATAAACGTATCTACTGTTGTAACAATATTTATTTATTTTGTCGAGGAAAAAATAAGTTTTTTATTCTATACAAAAATCTCAAAAAGACCTTAACTCGCGTTCTTTCTCCTTCCCACCACCCTTTATAATGAAACTTCAAAACAATCTTTTAATATCGTTTATTATAGCTAAACTACTCCCATATGGTCCAGATCATTTCATTTGGTTCGATACAAGAGAAACAAGTGGAGAGGTTTTTTTTTGTTTTGTTTTTCAACCACATAGTTTCACCTCCTCGATCTTAGAATGGAATGCGCTCGCTCCCAACCAATGAGAGAGCCGAAAAGAGAAGCGGCCCACTTCAAAAAACCTAGTGAACCAGACACCAGCTGACCTAGAGTCAGATAACAATACTCGCCGGTCCACTCGGTGAAGTTCGGGAAAGGAGGATAGAGGGAGAGTAAAGGGGGGGGGGCGCTGCTTGTTAGTCTCGCTCACACCGGCGTGAGAACAAGGGGGCGGTCTACAACTGGTGAGCCGCGGACCATCATGTCACCGAGGTATTATTATTATTAATAATAATAATACTTAGCACCGATTACTACTATCCGTTAGGGTTATACGATTAATTAATAATTAAGGTGATGGAATAAGGCCAAGAAAGATTAAATTTATAAGAATTGCACATGCATTTGCATGTAGAAAGAGTGTGAAATAATTTAGAAGGAAAACAATCCGCTCTACACCCCAACTGGGATTCGAACCCCAATATCCCCATAATGGGCAGTCCAGTCTATTGAGAGAATGACGCCTTAGACCATCCGACCACCAAAGTAGGTCATTACTTTATTATTATTATTATTATTATTATTATTATTATTGCAGTCATGAAACAAATTAAAACGCATACACCCGCCTCGGTGGCGTAGTTAGCTAACGAGCTAGTTTTATGTTGAGCTAGGCTGCCGAGGACGGGGAGATCGAGGTTCGAATATCGCTCGGGTGAACTGATAGTAGTTTTTCCTAAATGGTTTTCCACTTTCCCTCCATGCAAATGCGGGTTAACTTCCTATAAATTCAACCTTTCTGATTAATAACCCACTAGTGCAATTAGTACTTAGGTGTATAACCCAAACGGGTAGTAAGAAGCGGTGCTAAATATTTTTTTAAAAATGCATAAATATTGATTGGAAAGGAACGGGAGATAAAGTTCTTGTTTTTTTCCAGTTTTTAAAACAAACAAATTAGTACTTAGGTGTATAACCCAAACGGGTAGTAAGAAGCGGTGCTAAATATTTTTTTTTAAATGCATAAATATTGATTGGAAAGGAACGGGAGATAAAGTTCTTGTTTTTTTCCAGTTTTTAAAACAAACAACATTCTTGGACAAAATGAACCAAATATTACTAGATTTGTTCAGTTTAAGCTTCTACACATGGTGATCCCAACAGTTCTTGAAAATATTAATCATAAGCATTTCATAATTTAAACAGGACTCTTTATCTTGTCATTTAAGAAGTTTATGTTCAAATTTCGCTATGCCCATGACGTATATTCAAAGATCGTTGCCATCACAATGTGTAGAAAATTAAATTATCGAATATATCTGTCTGTTGAAGAAATATTATATTAATTTTGGCAAAAATAATAATAATATTTAGCACCGCGTCTTACTACCCGTTCGGGTTATACGCTTTAAGTACTAATTAAGCTAATGGATTAGGAATTGGGACGGTTGAATTAGAGGAAGTGAACCCGCATTTGCGTGTAGGGGGAGTGGAAAACCATTTAGGAAAAACCTCCCCCAGTTCACCCGACCGAGATTCTAAGCTCGATCTCCCCGTCCTCAGCAGTAGAGCTCAACACGACAAGCGCGTTAGCCAACTACGGCACCGAGGCGGGTTTTTGGCAAAAAAAAATTAATATATTTTTTGCTATAAAAACTCACGGACATAGTTAGGAGATGGGATATATGGGGTTACAGACCCCCACTCAAAATAAAAATATGCTCAAATACGACATTATTATCATTAATGTAAAAGAAACAGTAACTAGTTTTATTAAGAAAAATGAAAATTTCATATTTTGAGCGATGAATAATGATTAAGGTGGGGATGTATAGAACGCAAGAAAATGTCAGTACTTTTGCAATTTTTAAATTAAAACATATTTTTTGTCAAAATTTACTAAGTAAATTCTCCAGTATAAACGTAGTTTAATTTTCTCCACACGGTGATATCAACAGTTGTTGAATATCTGTCAAGGGTGTTCTGGAATGTAATGACAACTTTTTATCTTCATTTAGAAAGTTGGTCATCTAATGCCACCATGCTCGTGACAGATATTCAACAAATGTTGATATCACCATGAGAATAAGATTATATTCCATGTTTCTACTGAAGCAATATTTGATTTATTTTGACGAAAAAATGTTTTGCTATATTAAACTGTAAAAAAAAACCACTCCCTAACTTGCATTACCTACGTCCTCATCCTAAAGTAATTTATTTTTTTATAAGCATGGTGAATTAATTAATTTGATCATATTGGTTGTGTTATTCAGTGATACGAGACGATTTTCATTTTCTAATTTAAAGTGAAAATAGGTTATTTCTTTGACCCCGACCCCCCTACCAATAATAAGTTAGGGCCGTACTAGACGACAACTGTCTACTGACGGTGACTTGGTCGCATAAGTGAGATATTTTGGTTATCTCTCGTGGCGTTCTGGCATCCTGGTCGTAAGTATGGATGTCTGTACCCCTTTTGTAAAAACTACAAAATTACGAACCTCGACTAGCAATACCTTCCCTCCCACTTTTATTATTATTATTATATTATTATTATTATTATTATTACTATTATTAGCACCGCGTCTTACTACCCGTTCGAGTTATACGCAATTACGCTAATGTGTAATGGTAGGGTGATTGTGAGATGAAATGGAGGACCTACAGTTAAAACATGGAATCCGAACCACGGTGGAGGCCTGGCATTCCCCACATTCACAAGATGTCTTGTCAGAGGTGAAGGAAGGGTTTGGTAATCAGATAAATCTGTGCCGGGACCTGGGATTGAGCCCCGGCCGCCAGCACAGAAGTCTGCCACTTTACCCCTAGACCGCCAGGTCACCCCCCCCCCCTCTCCCACTCTTAATGACGTCACTTACCTGTGACGTAACGGCAGGTCAAGATAGGATTTCCCAAGTCGGGGCAAAAAACATGATAGCCCTCATTTAATGAAAAAAAAAGTCTTAGCATTGATTTCTGGTAGGTTACATCAGCTTGAATTACAAGCTGTTTTTATTACTAGGCAAAACATCGAGGATAGCTAATATCACCGGACGTTTTATTTATTTAGTATAGCTAGATTTACGGATTTCATACAAGTTTAAATAGTGAAAATATCACATCTAAATCAATAAGGGTTACCATGTTTTTGTTCAAACTACCTTAATTTACGTTTTATTAAGATAATTTTAAATTATATATTAGTGAAACAAAACCTATAAATTCTTAAATAATTCTAAAAATACTCCTAGATTGTCACAAAGTTGTTGTTTTTTTATCGTGAAGTAGTTTTTGTAAACATATATTTTTAAAATAAATCGGGGGACCTGGCGGTCTAGAGGTACGGGGTCAGACTTCTGTGCTGGAGGTCCGGGGTTCAATCCTCGGTCCCGGCACAGATTTATCTGATTACCAAACCCTTCCTTCCCCTCTGACGAGACAGCTTGTGAATGTGGGGAATGCCAGGCCCTCCACCGTGGTTCGGATTCCACGTTAAACTGTAGGTCCTCCATTTTATCTCACAATCACTCTACCATCACAAATTAGCGTAAGTGCGTATAACCCGAACGGGTAGTAAGACGCGGTGCTAATAATAATAATAATAATAATAAAATAAATCCTATACAATTTGGGACATTTTTGTCTTGGTCATGAAAATGTCTCGTAGAAATCTTCCTGCCAAGATGTAAATTAACAAAGTTATCTGGAACAGTAAACAAGGAAAGGTTAGTTTTAAAAGGGCAAGTCAATGTTTTTCAAGGAGCAAATAGTATAGCGAGTGTGTAAACTCGTCCGAGGAAGAGGGAAAGTGTTATCATTAGATAAACAAGAGGCCTCTCGCGGTAAACTGCTCATTTTCTTCCCTCTCTTTCTATTTCATACATTGGTGTCTAAGTGTGATAGCGAGACTCCTTATGTCCGCTTCACATAAAAATATCTTGGGGGGCGGGAGGGGGAATCTCGCGAGCAGGCAACTCCCCCTAGCCTTGCCGGTAACGAATGATTACATAAATTGACGGTCATCGTAGCGGATACCTGATCACTCTCAACCTCTGCCCACCNCCCCTAGCCTTGCCGGTAACGAATGATTACATAAATTGACGGTCATCGTAGCGGATACCTGATCACTCTCAACCTCTGCCCACCTGTCGGGGGGAAATTAAACCGTCGAGACACGTCCTCGGAGTTTTCGCAACTAGCTTGTCTCCACGTGGACCACGCGATTCGCGAGCCTCTCCCCTCTCTAAGGATAAAGAGAGAGAGAGGTCATGACCTCCCTGAACCAGACGTCCTTGTCATCCCGACCAGGGCTCCTCGCCGTGTGTGACCTACATCTCTTGCATGAGACAAATTGAAGATAGAATAAACAATGTCGGGCTTTGGTGATCGAAGGCTTAACTAACTCTCACTACAGGTCGGTAATTTCTTTTTTCTCTTGAATGGTTTTTTGTACTCTCTCTCTTTTTCTCTGCGCAAATACGAGTACACCTTCTTTAAAATTATAAACCTCCATCATAACTAATACATTAGTGATTAAAATGGTGTCCTGGTGGTCTAGGGGTAAGGTGTCGGACTTTTGCGCCGGGGGTCCGGGGCTCAATCCTCGGTCCCGGCACAGATTTATCTGATTACCAAACCTTTACTTCACCTCTGACAAGACATCTTGTGAATGTGTGGAATGCCAGGCCTCCCACCGTGGTTCGGATTCCACGTTAGACTGTAGGCCCTCCATTTTCATCTCACAATCACCCTACCATTGCACATTAGCGTAAGTGCGTATAACACGAACGGATAGTAAGACGCGGTGCTAATCATAACAATAATAATAATTAGTGATTAACTTAATTAGTACGTATGCGTACGACCCGAAGTGGTAGTAAAACGTGGTGTTGAGAACCCCCCTTACTCCCCCTCCACCCCCAAAAAAACCCACATCAACAGAAAACTTCTTGTGACTCACTTTGTGACTTTCACTCTTACAGTTAAACCTGTGATCGTTTGTACCGGACTTAACGAGGGGGATCCCGTTATCCAAAAATGTAAACTGTTCTGGCACACAATTATTTTATTTATTTTTTAGCACCGCGTTTTACTACCTGTTCAGGTTATACGTTTATATACTAATTACTGTATTTTTTTAATGGTTGAGAAAAGTTATATTTATAGGAAGTTTATCCGTACTTGCTTGTAGGGGGAGGGAATAACCATTTTTGGAAGAATCTACCTCAATACACCCGACCGTGATTCTAACCTCAATCTCTCCGTAATCAGCAGTCTATTCTACTGCGAGGGTAGCGCCTTAGACCATGCGGCCATTGAAACAGGTTTCTAAATTAATTAATACCAAATTTGTTAAAAAAAAGGGAATTGAATAGTCAATAGATTTTTAGTATTTTAATAATGTTTCAAAAATCCTCTGACATTTTTTTGTTTATTAGTATCACGACGTAAAATATTAGGGCTGGAGGGTGAATTTACAAACTCATAAGAATTGTTCTATTCATGGACTACTTTAAAAAAAACTTGATCTGTTTCCATGAATAATCAACCCTCTATATTCCAGGGAAAGGCAACCCTCGGTTCGCATGATCTTCAAACATGTACAGTAGCCCCACGGCTTCTTTGGTGCTGACTGACAGCTCACAGCTGACTTCTAAAAGCTTTGAAAAGCTACCAGACTAAATTATGTATCCCTACTCCGAACCATATGATCTGAAAAAACATGTATTTAGCAGCTGTCACCTCTGACGGTCAAAATGTAGGTATTATACTTAAATGTTGACTGTCAGAAGTTAGCTGTGAGCTGTCAGTCAGCACCAAAGAAACCATGGGGCTACTGTAGCTGCGTTGCTTTAACATTTAAGGGAAAAGGCGACATTATCATTTTTGATCAAATCTCAAAATTATTACTTTAAAAAAAACTTTCCCTTCATTTCAATTGATTCTTTAAAAAAATTAGATTAAAAATGCCTCTTCACTCAAAAAAAGATTGCCTGCTGAGCCTATATCTACTACTGTGATTCTCCCTTTCCCTCCCCCCCTCTAAAAAAAAAAATAGTTGCAGAGCTGCTCAAATTGTTTGCAAAGTCGTCACACCGGTCAGCAAACACACTCTTCCATGAGGATTTATTTCCGACGTGTTGTCGTGGCTATATGAGGACGTACGTCCCTAATGAGGTCCGGACTTGTATTAGTAGGTCTTATTACTGCGCATGTGCAACCAACACCCCCCTCTTGCATCCCTTCATCCCCCTCCCTTATCCACTGGTCCTCCAGAGGGAACAAAACTTGCAAAAAACCGTATTCAAAAACACCCTTCTCTACTTTCTGTTATCCTGCTTACAAAAAAAGAAAAGAAAATTAATACGACCGCCTGTTTAGCATAACACGAAAAATCACTAACTTATATAGTTCATAGCACATAAGTTAAGAGCTAGTAATAATAATAATAATAATAATAATAATACCAGCCGCTTCAATGGTTGAATGGTACTATGGCATCCCTCTCAAGTTAGTCTGACTCGCTGAAGAAGGGGAGATAAGGGTTAGAATCCCGGTCGCGTCTATTGAGGATTGCTTTTCCGTTAATGGTTTCCCGATCTTCTTCCACGCGAATGCGGGTGGATAGACTCTGAAATGCTTCCTTCCTCCTCCCAGCCCCAATACAGTAGTTTATCATTTATGCTTCTAGTCTGAACAGATAGAAAATAATAATAATAATAATACCTTATGATTCATCGATAGAATAAATATGCAACATGGTTTATTTGTTTTGAACCGCATCTTACTACCCGTTCCAGTTCGTTTAATATCTTTATATATAAATATACATATTATATAGGCCTTTAATCTATTATAAATTATATGTAATATATATATATATATTACATATAATTAATATATATTGTAATTAATATATGTATATATATATATACATATATTAATTACAATAACGTGTCAAGGATGAGTAAGGTATAATTTTGAGAAAATAAACAGCCTTTGCGTGGAGAAGGAGAGTAGAAAACATTTTAGGAAAAAAACCCTCAAAGTTCACCTGACCGAGATTTGAACCTCGATCTCCCCGTCCTCGGGAGTCTGACTCAACACGAAATTAGCGCGTTGGCCAACTACGGCACCGAGGCGGGTTAGTGCAATAGTGTTCGCGTAAATTTACTATTTATAGCCGACTATATCACAGAGTTGATTGGCATGTTATGTAAACTCTTAATCTCAGTTTTCTAGGACAGAGCCACTTTTTTTTTCATTCAAGTAGGTCTTCATTTGTCCTCAGGGGGCTTAGTTTAACCCTTTCCAGAACCCACTGATTCATAGAAAATCTGGAAGTACCGGGGATCGAACCCGGGACCAAATATATCAAATGAAAACATAAATAAACAGTAATTTTGGGGTTCAAGTCCGAATTTATATTAGTTTCTTATTTTTAACTCAACTTAACTCGTACTTGTTCTTTATAAAAAACAACAACAGCGTGTTCTGGTCACGCAAGTTTTTACCGAGCCTTATTACAGGATACATTATAGGACTCTTTATCGTTACGTCGCTCTTCTTGACTAAAAATCACGCCTGAAAGACTAAATCACGCCTAAATATATATATTTTTTTCCTCAAAAGGGAAAAATATAATTGGTATCTACAGTTGAGAATTGAAAAGATTTTGTTACGCGCATCGAGTCGGCCGTGCCAACCCCCGTGACTTATTATTACTATTTTTAAGGAGCACGTGTTCGTACCAGTATTCAGTGTAAGGCGACTGGTTTGGTTGGTGACTGGTTCCACAAATTACGTTGGGAAACAAAACCATTAGTGGGAGATTATTTTTCAGTGTGTACATAGATCTTGAAATATGCTTTTCTATTAAAGGACTATATAATTGACCCGTTCTTCGCGCGAGGTATATTTTAGAATATCTATCCAATGTTAAGTTGGGGATGAAATGGAGGGGGAGAAAAGAGCAATGTTTTTTGCAGTTTTTATATTAAATACATTTTTTTGGTTAAAATAAATAAAATATTTATCCAGTAGAAACATAGTTTAATTTTCTTCACACGGTGATGTCAAACAGTTGTTGAATATCTCTGGAGGGTGTCCTGGAATTTAATGACAACTTTTTCTCTTCATTTTAAAAAGTTTCTCAGCTAATGCCGCGATGCTCATGACAGATATTCAACAACTGTTGATATCACCAAGTGGAGAATATTAAATTATATGTTTCTATTGGAGAAATATTATATTTATTTTTGAAAACAAAAGTTTTGCTATAAATACTGGAAAAAAAAACATTGGCCTTTTTTCGAGTCTCCTATATTTCTATTTTAAGGGAATTTTATATGTGATGTGGATTTTGTTTTTTTAAACGATACAGAGACAGATGTGAGATAAACAACTGTTAAATAGGTTAACATGTCCAATCTATATCTAGGAACCTTCCAAAGTTGGTCAAAAATTAAAATATAATAAGTAGAAGTTGAGGGGGAAAAAAAGAGGCGAGTCTGAATTTTAACTAACCCATAATATGTTAACCAGACGTACAATTTATTTTAGTAAGAAACTTATACATAATCAATTTATTAATTTCTGTGTTAAAAAATAATAAAAGAAAAAGGTAAAAAAGAAGCGTTTTTTAGCCGTCATCTTGAAATAAAATTATGGATATAAATCTTAGCTAGCCTAATATGTCTATAGAAGTCCGTGCTATGTCCATATGAAATTTCAGCACAATCGGTTTAGTGATCTTTGAGTGAAAAAGTAAAGAGATGGGTACCAATTCTTGTTATGTATTTATAGGATGCATAATAGAATTTTGGTGGGATAGAACTTGAGTAAAATACAAACTTTTTATTTTTGCAATCAACCTTTAACCTTTTTTACTTTATTAATATTAATTAAGGGAAAAAGGTATTTTATATCTGAAGTGACGTTAGCAGATCCCATGAATTTACAAAAAAATATTTTACAACTTTTTTTTTAGCACCGCGTATTAATATCCATTCGGGTTGTACGCCATGTACTAATTACGCTAACGAGTTAAGGATTAATAAAGTTGAATTCATAGGAAGTGTACAAACATTTTCGTTGATGGAGAATGGAAA
Organism: Timema californicum; assembly: GCA_902141385.1. Taxonomy (NCBI): domain Eukaryota; kingdom Metazoa; phylum Arthropoda; class Insecta; order Phasmatodea; family Timematidae; genus Timema; species Timema californicum. The sequence goes on from CABFOW010005578.1 coordinate 40,691, forward strand.
ACTATTTCGGAAGACCAACCTCAGTACACCCGACCTGGATTCGAACACCGAGTTCTCTGTCATCAGTAGTCTAGTATATTACGAGAGAGAATTCTTAGAACAATCAAACATTGAAGCGGGTTATTTATTTATTAATAATAATAACGATAACAGGTGACCTGGCGGTCTAGGGGTAAGGTGTCAGACTTCTGTGCTGGCGGCCGGGGTTCAATCCTCGGTCCCGGCGCATATTTA
>CABFOW010005579.1:0-40923 GCA_902141385.1 Timema californicum
GTTCACCGCGGTAACTCACCGAACCACCCTTCCTATCCGGTTCACCGCGGTAACTCGCCGAACCATCCTTCCTATCCGGTTCACCGCAGTAACTCGCCGAACCACCCTGCCTATCCGGTTCACCGTGGTTACTCGCCGAACCACCCTTCCCATCCGGTTCACCGCGGTAACTCGCCGAACCATCCTTCCTATCCGGTTCACCGCGGTTACTCGCCGAACCACCCTTCCTATCCGGTTCACCGCGGTAACTCGCTGAACCATCCTTCCCATCCGATTCACCGCGGTAACTCGCCGAACATGCCTTCCTGCCATCTCCCCCCTCTCCCCTACTATCCGAGATTTTCTAGACACCACATCCAGATCCAGAGGGTACGTGAGCACTACGACCTCCCATAGTCAAATCGGGGTTGACGTCAAACATATCCAACACCATTTCAAACCAGTAGAGGGAGATAGTTGCAAGCTCTGACAGACAGAGTCTTGTGATTGTGTTCAATATACTGTAGGAAGAGAGCCGGCTTGTCAGTAAATTACCCACCACTCATATTTCTGGAACGATTCAGTAGAGGGATGTATCAACATGCATGTTGAGGGCGATCAAAGGCTTTTCCCACTGCCAACTTTGGTAGAGTGTTGATCCAATGTTGAACACTACCAGTGTATGTCACACTAGTATTTATAAATAGACGGGAAATCTCTATTACAAAATAATAATTACGAATATGGATTGTGAGGTAAATATGGATTTACTAATGGCGCACATCATAGTACAGTCTCAGTGTGATATCTCAAAATTGAAGAAAAATATTAATATATTTATTTAGGCTTAAATTAATACAACTATTAAAAATGCACACCCTAAGTTGATATAAAAAGTGAATTTTAAATAAATATATAAAATTTAAATTTTAAATTAATCTATAAATGTACTATATGGTGTGCCTCTTAAACGCATGGGGATTCAATAAACAGAATTCTTCTTTTGTTTAAAAAAACAACAACAAATTAATGAGTCTCCAAAGTAACCAAATCTTAAGTTATTTTTAAAGGTAATCGTTTATTAGTTAAACTATGTGACTAAACGTGAAAATATAGGGAGGGTGAATAAAACATAATGTCATTAAGGGGAAGTAATCTAAAAATGTTCTAGCTTTGCCTTAAAGTAAATTAAAAATAAATAATATACATTGTTACTATGCAAAATAGAAAAAATAGTATTACATTTCAACAAACAAAATAAATTAAATAATAAACGTCTATATATACATATTAGTCCCTGAAATAACCTGCCATTTCAACTTTATAACACTTAAAGCTTATTTTTTCTAATTGACTCTGAAATTTTGAGCCCCTTACTTTCAGAAAGTAGTTTTCAAATCTTTATTTTCTGAATATCTGGGATGGTCTTTGTAACTAGTTGCTAATATAAATTTTTTACAACATTTTTTTTTGCATAAAAACTTTAACTCCCCCACCAAATCACTGACCTTTGTTTAAAAATTAATAATATTAAAACTCTTCTAGGTATTTGTAGTTGTAAGTAAATATTTCAAAATTTAACATACAGAAAGTGTTTACTATATTGATTTTGGAAATTTTTGGAAATTTTTTGTTTTCAAAGTGTTTGAGGTGACTCTAATCACACCTGACCAAATTAAATATTATATTGAAAAAAAGTAATTTTATATAAGTTTAGGAAATTTCAAACCCATTTCAAAACATCTAATTAAAACCTTCTAAATCTTTGTTTTTTACAAAAGTTTTGAAAATTTTCAAACTTCCACTCCCACCATTTGACAAGCCACAACTTATAAAATTATACTATTTAAAAACTATTTTGATATTTGGCCTAATCTTGCAATATTCCTAGCTATTTTATTTTCAAACTCACTTAAAAGTTTTATTTTAATACACCATCCCTATTATTTCCCAGAATTCAATTCTAAAATTTAAAATTATCACACTATTATGGTTATTTAAAGTGAACAATTCTTTTTCTATAACACTGGGAAGATTTTGTTCATTTAGTTAAGACAATTTTTGATTCACACTCCCCCCTTTCGCCAGCTCCAAATTCCATAAATTAAGACTTAATTCACATTTAATTGCATGCAAAATGTCAATGTTTTCACTCAAATAAAAGTTATTTCTCTAAATATACTCCCACCCTCACATTTCCCTGTAACCTTTTTTAAAGTCTTCCATACAATAGTTCCCTCTAACTTCTTGCTTCTCGTTTGTATCCATGCCAATATTTAAATTTTCTAACATTCAATAAATTTCTTAAAATATCAGTTTGGAAAATTTGGGGGACAAGTCAGATGATCATTCTTCCTCCCCAATTTCAGATAATTCATTTTAATTTTTTATAATGTGTTTTCAGTGGATCTTAAGCCTTCCCGACAACTTTGTATCTTCCAATACATTAATTATATTTTTTGTAAGTTTTGAATATTTCGGAATATTCTCTCTCCACTTCTCAAAGAAAAAATTAAAATATAATATAAGAACTATCTAGTTATTTGGAGTAGTTCCACTATATACCTGGCAAAATTTAGATATTTTATTACAGCAAAGTGAATATTCTTCTGTTAATATAATCGACGACCCCTCCGGGAATTCCAATTTAAAATAAATTAAATTAAATTTCACACTTTTTACTTTTCCTGTTTTTCTTATATTACCACAACAACTTCAAACAATATATTGCGGTTATTGAAATATATTTTGTATATTGATCTCTGTTATGAATTTCCTCACACAAAGAACTGTCATATTCGTTGGCCTCTGCCAGTAAACTAAACATTTCTTCCTCAAAAACAATAGATTTTCAGACATTGATAAGATATTCGCCTTCGGTCCTGGAAAACTATCAACCGTCTGACAATGGGATGGTTCGCCCTCTATCTTATCTATAAGCTTCTTGAAGGTCATACGTTCGTCAACCCTAGCAGCGCTAGTTTATCCAGCCTTCCCCGCAGAATAGTCAAACTAAATATGAGAAACCAATATCATACAAACCTGTGTCATACAGAATATTATCTATTCAAGTTTGTTTTACTTAAAAACAGTCTCACTTAAACAAAGCAATAGCAACCTCAATAAGCAAATCCTTTATTTTTTTCTCACAAAAATTGGGGTTTATCAAAAAATACAATGAAAATATCCCATTTAGTATGTCCCTCACATAAAGGTTGTTAAAAACATGTTTCATGTCTAACAAGCTCATCTATTCTGGCTTGAATTTAGGATGGCATTATAATTTTGGTGGAGTATATATACTGAGGGGTTATTTTTCTGGATGAACTCCAAGATTTCCCAAGGTTAAAGCAAAAGTACAATAATTATTAAACATATTAGCTTTCTCATTCTCTTTTCATAATTATAGCTTCTCCTCACTGATTAAATTAACTGGTTTTAGTCCACCTTCTACTTCGGACGTGACGTAGACAAAGAGCTAAATCTTGTCTCCAACGAGGAGGAAGTCAGGGTTTAAATACGGGTCAAGTGTACTGAAGGGCAATTCCCTATATATATTTCAAATCTACATTGACTTGAGTGTAAGTGTTGCGTGTGAAGACCTCAAAAGTACACTGCTCTATACGCGTGCCTTAAACCAACCCCAATAGCTGTTGGACACTTTGTTGCTTGGATGGTTGATGTGCAACATCATGGCCAAATAGTTCCTTCTTAATCTCTCGCTAGTACCAATTCTGTGTAGGGATCCAAGGTCACTATGAGGATGGAGTCCATTGGAATGGTACCTTCAAAACCAAAAGATGTTCGCACATCATCCACATGAAACAACACCGTGGGATTTGCGAAACAACTCCTTGGCTTTGTGTTCCTAATGATGTATTGAAGAGAAACGAACCCCGTTTTCGTAGATCGTATTGGATAGTGAAATGAAAAAATTTAAAAATTGGAAAACTATATTAACTGTAATTGTTTATGTGGCCAAGGGTGAGATGGCCATCCTAGTCCAAAGAGGCCTCGACCATCACGCCATATTGCTTCCTCCCCTCTAACACATAGAACTATCGGCTATCCAATTGGTGACCTCCACCCACACAGTGCATCTCATTTCTATTTACTTTTCTTCACAGAGTCGGTTTCCCAAGGCCACTGGATCAGAGATGGAAGCGTAGCTACGAGGTACCACCTCCGTTTTAATCAATGGTGACTTCAACGCAAAGCACCCTTCATTGGGATCTAGGATTATGGTTGTTACTGGTGGATAGCTCCACGACAACATTGATCAACAAGGTATTCTGGCCTTGTGGTCTTGACACCCCGATGTTATTGACTTCATTGCCATCACAGAAGTCAAAAGATCAATTTGATCTGAATTTTCTAGCAGAGCTTGACTCTTCTCACTATCACTTTCTTGTTAAACTGGGAAGTGTAGTTTCCTTCATTGACCCCGAAAAACCTGACCTGAAGTTCACTGACAAGTAGAGTTTCAGAAATGTTTTGAGAGAGAAGGTGGAACCTGCCCCTACCTTTCAAATGGAAGAAGAAGTCGATCACGGTGTGATGTCAATAACATTCACCACCAAGTGAGAGCTAAATGTTTCGACGCTAAGGCCTCGTCCTAGGGTGGCTTCAATGCCTAATTATAATATCAGATAAGTTCGGGAAAAGAATTTGTTGAGGAAGGTTTGGAATAAATCAAGGCACTCAGTAGAAAAGATTAACTGGAACCACACTCTATATGCTATTCGTGAAATGATTCTAAAATATTAGTAGAGAATGTGAGGAAACTATATTGAGATCCTGGGTGCATAGGACAGATCCTTGTGTGAGATTATGAGGAGCGTGTTGAGTGTCTCCGCACCAAGGCTGTCGGACAGAACGGGTTGGTCATCTCTGATTATAAAAAGTCAACTATCTTTGAAAACTAAGACGCGCATTTCGTACCAACTGACAACCCATCAGATACAGTGCACAAAGCGCACGAGGAGGGGGTCCAAAGTTTGGTATTTAACAGATCCTTAGATGAGTCCAAAACTAAAAACATGTTAGAAATATCGCCAGCAATAGCTGCTCTAGGACTAAACAAAGCCTTCAGACCAGAAGTCATCAGAAACGTGGGCTTCAGAAACCTGCCCTTGAAATTAATATCATTTCTTGAAAGTTATTAAAACTTTTCATTTTCCTGAGTCAGTTCTCTGAGCTCTTGAAGAAAGCCAACGTCTTCTGTTTTCACAAAATGGGTAAGTACTCGTATCTAGTTTCATCTTACAGACCAATCATCTTGCTTGAATCTTTGGTAGAGGTGCTCTATTGATTATTATTGAAAAATCTGACGGGGTATGTTCAAAAATGGGGCATGCTAGTGTAAGAGGAGTTTGACTTCCAGGCCAAACATGGGACATTCCACCAACTTTTCTACCTGGTCTACCAGGTGACGAGAAACTTAAAAATCAAAAGACTGCCCCGTGCTCTTTTTCTTGATATGACAAAATCCTTTAACATCCTCTAGCACTAAGGACTCCTTTCCGTTAACCTTCCATTTTACCTAGTTAAGTTTATACAATCTTACCTTTCCCACTATTATTTTCCACAACCGTTGTAAATGGCACATTCCAACCTAGAAACATCAATGCTGGAGTGCTCCAAGTTACCCTTGAATGCTCTCTACTCTGTATTCCGTATGCGAAAGACATTCTGAAATCCGCAGAAACTACGCCAGAACTGTGTGAGGAAAACGTGGCTCTAATATTAAAGTATTGCAGAGGACCTGTTGTAGAAATGAGACGCCAGACTCATGTGACACAGTTGAAAGGGTAGCTTATCACCTGGATTACGAGTATAAACGTAGAGAAGAGCACCGCAGTGCTTTTCACATGAAAGTGACAGTACTACAGACAGGCTTCTCTCCAGCTGTGTGAAGAACAGATCAGAGGGGCGAACATTGATAAGTACCTAGGACTTACGCTGTACATTGAATTGACCTTGAGACTACAATGTCCTGAGTGACTTACCAAGATAATTCAAAGGTTTGGTCGCCCCGTTCCATTACTGAAAAGGTATAGCAACATGTTCAAGTGCAACGGATTGGCACTGTACAAGCATTTGCTTAGGCCAATTATCGATTATGGGCCGCCTGGCAGAAACATTTTTAAAGAGGATGTATATGTCCGTAACCGGTGTCTGGGGATAATTGTGGATGGCCCCTGAAGTGATCGCAAAGTGATTCTACACAGGGACGTGGAGATCCCCACTATTAAAGCTCACTTACAAAAGGTTGTACCGTTCTTCTACAACAGGCCTCACGGTGCCACCAATCCTATTATTAGGGGCTTGGGAACTACGTCATTGACGATGGTGGGTGTCCCCGATTTGCCCAAGTCTTGCTCGGGTGGACAGGAGGTGTTAAATAATATGGTCAGAGGGAGGATCTCACCCAGCCCTGTATAGAGTAATATATCTGCACTAAGTTCAGGAAACACTGTCTAGCTTGCAATTTCAGCTCTCTGTATTAACTAAAATGTGTTTAGTTCCCTTGTTACGCTAAACATCATGAAATGTGACAACCTTCCTCTAACGTTCAGTCAAATCATGGTTTTACCAACAATTGTTCCCTATGCTATGCAGTTTTCTCTTGTGCTCTCCTTCGGGAGAGTAAGAGCATTCCATTATGAGTCTACTTCGTCTATTTGCTGAATTCTGACTGGCTAGTACCATGGCTGCAATCGATTACTAGACAAAGAAGGACGCTCTCACTGGACTTTCTATGTAATGCTGTATTATTTCTCCGTGATGTCATTATTTGTAGTCCTTGTTGAAAAGTTTATCTTTTGCTCTTCAAGCTGGTAATTCTACTATTTATAAAACGCTGGTCTCTTCAATTTCGAAAACATTTATTTCACTTTTGCTGGCAACAAATTTGTTTTTCGATCGGTAAATTTATTCATTTTGATTTTCTCTTTGTCTATGTTATGGGAGAATGGAAATCTCACATAGCTCTTTAGGTTTATAACGGGTCTATATAATTAAGACTATCTACTTTATTGCTTATAATATGTCTAAGCCTTTCTGTGGAGCTTCACTCTTCATTCTGAGACTAATGATTTGCATGCACTTGTCGTTTTCTCTAAGCATCAACAATTACATAAGTTTTGTTTCTTTTAACTTTTTGTTCCTCTGTTATAGGGGCTTAGCCCGTGGTTTTGCAATTATTATTTTGAATCATTTTATTCCTATTTTTGCAAGTTCCGTTGTAATAACATCTATCACCATTTACTTGTTGAAAAAACTTAGATTGATAGAAGTTATCTATGATTTTCCTTTTATTTGTTGTTTCTGTATATTCTTTGGAATACGGCTAGTCTACCAGGATATCAGGTACCACAGGATACAAGGATCTAAAGCCACGTCCACACTTTGCCGTGCTCTTTCATTGGCAAGGCCAACGCAGGACTGCTGTTGGAAAAGCCAATGAAAGTGTTCTTCGCCCATATAAGTATTGGAATTCAGCCTGCATCGGAATTCAAGCTTTTTCTTTTTTAATTAAAGTAAAAATTGCCTAGTCAATTTTTTTGTGTGTTTCTGGTAATCTCTTCCTATTCAAAATCCAAACTCACTGCTATTTCAATCAGCGCATCATGATTCTTATTACGGTATTTATATCCCTTTAACTTACGATCTCACAAAAAAGGGCGAGCACGATATAACTAAATTAAATCATTAACATTTTCATTCGACCCCTCCATGTTATGGGTTGAAAGACAAGGGACAACTAAATCAGTGGAGACTGCGCAGAGCTTGATGACTTGCAGGCACGTCCAAACTAAATTTGCCAACATGGCTTCCATTGAACCGGACCTACAATCGTCGGTTTCCTGCTGGCGTGCCGCCGACCTCATGGTGGCACGTTTTAGGCCGCCGGCACAGGCCAACACAAGCGTTCACACCAAAGCCACAGTGCTGCATTTGCTATGTCACCAGCATAATGTGGACGTAGCTTAACCATGAATAAATCAATCTTTTATTCAAGCTTATATTTTTGGATTACTTAGCTATATTAATTATCTATTTAGTAACGAAAATCTAAACATTCAAATATTATTAAAATTTAAAAAATATAATGTATTTTTAATGGCTTTCAAAACATGTGAAAAAACATATATTATAAAAGTCTACTCGTATTAGATAAGAATAAATGGAAATATGCATAATTTTATCATTATAATTATAATATTATTGTAAATATGAAATAAATAATGTGTCAAAGATCATTGTTGGTACGCTCTATTGTAATTATAAATTGTCGTGGTAACTATCTGCTCTTTCGAGGCTTCTAAAGAAACTGAATAATTTACAAACTTAAAATGACCAACTACAAAATTATATTTATAAAATATTCCATACAATATGTTTGCATCATATCCATGATTACTTTAGGAAATGTGTTTTTGCTAAATTCCTTATTTGTGGAGGCAGGTAAAGTGGTGTTTTAATTCAAACTCTATTATCAACATACATTAATTTATTTTAAGTATAAGCTGGTAAGGTACTTGATAAGTCAATGGTGAGCTTCCAATATTACTTACTATAGGATGTGTTGGTTCGAAGCACTGATGATATTGATCATAAACTATATTTTATTATACAACCAATACACACATTTCTTACCATAGCTCTACTCTCAGAAATAACCTATGTAGCTGATATAAGCACAATTAAACGTAAAACTGGGGGGACATAATATTAACACAAAGCTCAGGAGTGGATAGCGTTTTATTAACATACTTATCAGTCTTTTATAAACGGTTTTCATTACGTCTTGAGCACCCATTCAGATAATACTCATATTACACTAAGTCGGCTGTGAATGGAAAGGAATATTATTTGGGAAATATACCCTCGATTTCGTGGAGGGCTAATGTTAAACTATTTATGATAAAGCACCCTTAGTACACCTAATTGATTACTTATTTCTAGTTCTAGTCTCCGCAATCCAGTCTAAATCAAGTGACGTGTTAGACTATGTGACCACTGTTGAGAGTTAGGAGGATTATCCATCATGTAATATACCATAATTAGAAATTTAGAATCACATTAGCGCACATAGATAAACTTAAGAGAAGTGACAAGCTGTGTTCATAGGTAAGGGTATGAATATTTTAAAACATCTTTCAAGACTTGTCTATGGAGTGTAATATTTAAAGAAACCTAACATTGCTGCAGGGGGAGTATAAATACTGTAATAGACATATCTTGAATACAGGGACGACTATTTATACTTGAAGAGACATAGTCCAGCCACAGGGAAGATAATGAATACTGTAAGGGACACAGTTTCCATACTTGGTGCAGCACTGATATATGTCTTAGAGTAGTCTGTATCTTCCCTGTGACCAAGCTTTGTCTCTTAATGTATGCATGATCCTCCCAGTATTAACGTTACATGTCTTAAAATATCTATACTTTCCCATGTCTCCAGTGCTCTAAGCTTCAATGGAAATATGCTATGTGTCTTCCACTTTCCTACCTATTCATGTTATGTTTCTTCGAGTATTTATACCCATTCATGCTATGTCTCTTCGAGTATTTATACTCCTCCCTTAAGGTATGCTATTTCTTTTACAGTACAGTACTTATACCCCTCCCTTTAGCCCTGCTATTTCTCTTACAGTACTCATACCCCTCCCTTTAGCCCTGCTATTTCTCTTACAGTACTCATACCCCTCCCTTTAGCCCTGCTATTTCTCTTACAGTATTCATACTCCTCCCTTTAGCCCTGCTATTTCTCTTACAGTATTCATACTCCTTTAAAGGCGTTGCGACTATTGACCATAGTGATGTGATCAGGCCTATTGTTTTATTATCTCATACAAAATTAACTTTGAGCCATGGTCAACAATCTCAAGACAGAATTAATTATACAATGAAGGTTATAAGATAAATCAATGTTAGAACAAACACTAAAATTATCCTACACAGTGAGGCCAACTGACCAACAAAATAAAACACTTTTCTGAGTTATGCGCTACTATACAACTTATTAAACACCTATACTATTTAAATTCTTCATTGAAATCTTATTTTTACATCCAGAACTCTCCTCCACTGACGAGATAAATAATTTCTAGTTTAACAGATGTTGAGAATTTTCACCGGATGCACTTTTTAACTTTTAATTAAACTAATCCTAGTTCAGTGCACATATTCTCTAAATAAATACAATAAGACTGTATTTATAAATCTTGTACGTCAAGAGCATCAAGTATGTATATATAGGTTTATTCCAAGAAACAAAACACACGCTATTTTTAAAAAAGAAGTAGTTTACTACCATTTATTTAAGGATATTATTAAGTAATCAATATGTGGGATGAAAGAAACATTTGCAAATATTAATTCATTAGCACCAACTATATTTTCTAGAAAACGTTAATAGAATAATATTCTATTTAAATTATTACATGGTTAATAAATAAGAATACCGTACCTTGATTTACTTTGAAATACAACTTGAACCCACAGTTTATTTGTGTATAAGAAAAGTTTTATTTGTGATATTATTTTAACAGGGGACATAAAAACTGTTAAAATATCCAATTCCCAGAGTCGTATAGTAGGAGGCTACGCAACTGACATCGTCCAGTATCCATTTATTGTAAGTACTTACTAGAATATTTAGACTGTTTCCATGCAGTATTCATTAAATCTAAGTAGGCCTACATAACATAGTACTCTGACTGACTTCATGCAGTATCCATTTACTCTAAATGATTAATATAATAGTTAAAATTATTCGATGGCCCACCCCTTAAAAGAAATAGACTCTTTTAACATACTTATGGAGATGAGTTTATTCTACTTTAAATTATTAAAAAAAAAATAGTTTAAATTAGATTTTGTACAATAAAAGATGACACTGTTTTTTGTATATATATGTAACTATATGATATATTAATTTTAATATAGATAAACTATAATTTTATTATTAAATATTCTTTCTAGATTTAGCTATGCAATAGTTTCTATCTTCGTTATATTCTAAACCATGTTTAACATTTTATAAATCAAGTTTTTATATTAAAATTTAGAGTAATTTGTGTATTTTTATGTAATATTTATATATACAGCTTCCTAATTTTATTGAGAAAAAAAGAAAATGAGTACTTATCATCGTGAATAGCTACACTAAACATCAGCATTTATTTAACATACAAATCTCTCCCATTCAAACATTAGTCGAAATACCCAAGCCTTGATCAACCAAACAGGTGCTCAGAAAGATTCATTTGGATCACATTTCATGGTAATTAAAGCCTTGAGGAAGACAAAGAAAGAGTAATGGAGTCCAAAGTCTAAAAAAATTATTTTTTATTAATCAGTTCATAAACTTTGATTGAATAGCCTCTAAATCCACACGCCACATCATGCATCGAACCCTCCTCCTTCTCAAAAAACTACCTACCTACCAGATTATCCGTACATCCATTTCCTAAAGATGGTCCACTTCCACAGATCCTAAACGACTTCACACCAGTTCCCCAAATAAACTCCATCATTCACCGGTTTCAGCCCATTTGGAACACTCGCCCTTCTAACATTTACATCGCTAAGCCACATCATATATTCCGAAATACTGAACGCTTTCCAAGATTCTACATTCATGATGGCGACCATCTCAGCACCTATTGCAAAGAATCAATTCCCAGGAACTTGTTTTCCTCCCCTCCTCCTGTCCATCAACACTAAGTCAGAAGAGACGGAGAGATGAACAGTAAACACTAAAACAATAAAGACTGTCCTCCATCCAGAGGATGTGCAAAACCAACACGCACATAACAAAATGGCCGATCTAGTGACAGTATTTCCCCCCTATACTCCTCCCCAACACGTGTTTGTTACAGGTATCTATCCAACTGAAGTACGAGACTCTTCCACAACACGTGTTTGCTACAGGTATCTATCCAACTGAAGCACGAGACTCCTCCACAACACGTGTTTGTTGCAGGTATCTATCCAACTGAAGCACGAGACTCCTCCACAACACGTGTTTGTTACAGGTATCTATCCAACTGAAGTACGGGACTCCTCACAACACGTGTTTGTTACAGGTATCTATCCAACTGAAGCACGAGACTCCTCCACAACACGTGTTTGTTATAGGTATCTATCCAACTGAAGCACGAGACTCCACAACACGTGTTTGTTACAGGTATCTATCCAACTGAAGTACGGTACTCCTCACAACACGTGTTTGTTACAGGTATCTATCTAACTAAAGTACGAGTCTCCTCCACAACACGTGTTTGTTACAGGTATCTATCCAACTGAAGTACGAGACTCCTCCACAACACGTGTGTGGCGGCAGTTTGTTGAACCAGGACTGGGTGCTCACTGCGGCCCACTGTATCATTAATATGGAGACAGGGTAAATAGCTTGGCATTGTCTTAGCGAGAGTCACATAAGCACCCGGATACAACTTACCATCACGGAGAATCAGCCAATGGTGTGCTTCTAAAAATATCCATTCCGTCTGGTTTTATAAATGTCACAGCCGGAATTATATTTTTACAGATTCCAAACCACAAACCAAGGCTACAAATATAACAAGTGATAGCATTTACGCTTAAATAGTAAACATATATATATATATATATATATATATACATATTTTAACATTATATATTTTTGAGAGAAAATATAGAATATTTAAGCCCTTGAGGGGTAAGCTTGGAACCCTATCGATAGTCTCGTGTAAGGGTGACCTGGTGGTCTAGGGGTAAGGTGTCAGACTTCTGTGCTGGCGGCCGGGGTTTAATCCTCGGTCCCGGCACAGATTTATCTGATTACCAAACCCTTCCTTCATCTCTGACAAGACATCTTGTGAATGTGGGGAATGCCAGGCCTCCACCGTGGTTCGGATTCCACGTTAAACTGTAGGTCCTCCATTTCATCTCACAATCACCCTACCATTACACATTAGTGTAAGTGCGTATAACCCGAACGGGTAGTAAGACGCGGTGCTAACAATAATAATAATAATAATAATAATAATAATGATAGTCTTGTAAGCTTTATATGGAACGGTTGATTTTTATAGCATTTCATAAAAAGTTTGAAGGCTTGGAAAAATAAAACTATCACTGTCTACCACACAATATTTCATATTTTTATTTTTCAAATATTTAACCATTGCGAAGTTTAACTAAAATTAAATTTAATATTGAATATAAACATTTTTTGGGATATATAAATAGGGTATAATATTAGGGGTAGTCAATAGTTTATATTTTGTCTTGTTATGACAAAATAACTATATGAAACATTAGTGTGGTTCTAGGAGGAAAACTCATTTCATAAACTTTCTTCTACTAATGAAACCTATTTAATAACAACTTAAAACAAGTTTTACTTCCTCGTCTTTTCTTCATTTAAGCCAATCCCATTTCCTATAATCTTATGAAATTGACATATTTAGCCTATTATTAAAACACCATTAGCAATGACTGTTGTTTATATATATTTTTGGAAAAGACAAATGACTACACAGCAAATATACAAGCCTTTTGGGACCTTATTCATTTATTAACTCTCGATTAGCAACTTATTTGTATTAAGTAACAATTTTTAAGTAAGTGATCACTTAATATATGTATAGTGGCACACCAAGGAATATTCAGCTAGAAATAAATATTATAGATTCTAGGCAAACCTTGTCCATATGTTTTCATTCTATTGTAGTTTTCAACTTCTGATACTTCTACCCTCTCCTGTTCTAACCGCTCCTGTTCTACCCTCTCCTGTTCTAACCACTCCTGTTCTACCCTCTCCTGTTCTAACCGCTCCTGTTACCTATATATCTACCTATTGCCTATCGAGTCATAGCGCGGTTACAGTTAGTTATTGAATGAGTGTGTTGAAACCCCTATCAATCCCCATGTCTTATTCTGGCGGCATACTATGCTCAACTATTATATTACCTGAGTACTGGAGTAATCATCATAATAAATATTATTCTTGCCAATAAATAACGCCATATTTTCTTGTTAACATTCTTTTATCTTTACTAACCTCCAGTATAAAATAAATTTGTAGTCAAGTAGACAGTTATTTTGATAACGTATGGCAATTTAGAGATTACTACGAACAACATATAATATTAATGGCTAGTTTAAATATTGCTGAACAATTTTAACTGGCTGTAACAATATTATAATGGAGACTAGCATAATAATACCATCGAGAAATACATTGCAATCACTCAATAAATAAACTGGTGACCTGGTGGTCTAGGGGTAAGGTGTCAGACTTCTATGCTGGTGGCCGGGGTTCAATCCTCGGTCCCGGCACAGATTTATCTGATTACCAAACCCTTCCTTCACCTCTGACAAGACATCTTGTGAATGTGAGGAATGCCAGGTCTCCACCGTGGTTCGGATTCCACTTTAAACTGTAGGTCCTCCTTTTCATCTCACAATCACCCTACCATTACACATTAGCGTAAGTGCGTATAACCCGAACGGGTAGTAAGACGTGGTGCTAATAGTAATAATAATATATAAACCGTTAACATCTCGCCCGTTGTCATGATAATGTACAAAACAATAGTTTCACGGGTCTTTCTCTCTGTGAAACGCTGTCTCTTAACTTACAAGACGAGAAGAATTTTAGGGGGTTTGAAAACCAAGTATTCATGAAAATACTTGGCTCAAAAAAGAAAAAAAAAATTAGGCCGAAGTCAGTTATATTATGATGCCATTCAATCCCTGTACCCATTATTAGGCATTGTAGAGATAATTAAATCTCCCACCTTACTACAGTGGGTAGGACATGCCGCGTGAATGGAAGAAACTACAACAGCGTTGCAGGTATTGACTGGCGAACACAATGTAAAGATACCATTGGGAAGACCTTGACGCAGATACGGGGATAACATTAGAATAGACCTGGAAGAGATAGGGTGTAGTGAGGTGGACTGGATAGAACTAGCTCAGGGATACTTTTAAATTTGTGTTAAATATCAAACCAACATTTGGCCGAGTTTGCAAGTACACTTGTTCAGGAAAATTTTCTATGTACATTTTAAATTACTGAGAAGTTATTTTTTCTGTAGGTTTATAATTCAAGTGAAGTAGTTTGTGCCTCTTTAATGGAACTGATTGAATTGAAATAAAGCCGTAGATATACATAAATTATTGTCAACTTTTTTCCCTCTCTATTAATATTTATTAGAATTTGTTCGCAAACTTATTACTTTTCTTTATTTATTTGAGGTATTCAACGTGAACTTTCTGAACCGACTGATTGTATCAGTACACGACAGAGATTAATTTAAATATAGAACCAACACAACATCCAGTCCCCAGCAATTAATTAATTACTGTAAAAGTTTAAACCCACATTTCACCAACTATACATTTTTCGGCTATTCCGGAAATCGAACCAGGAACGCATAGATCACTAAACAGACACGCCACCAACTGAGCTATGGAGTCGGAAAAACTGATAATTAAAACGTAAAAAAAACCTTTAAAAAAGATGACTTTTTTTACTCCTGATTTTATTCTCAGTGTGTAGTGGTTACTTATATTCCATATAATGAAAAACAAACTACTTTGTATTGAATGAGGAAGAACTATTAATTACCAATACTATAGTGTTTCTGCTCCCTGGATATAGTATCGCTATTTCATGTACAGTGTAAAGACAGTAGCGCTACATTCGGGAACTTCTAATATCAGAACATTTTCTCAGGAGGGCAGGTCTCACACAACACATACACAAAGTATGTTTTAAGATATTTGATTAAAATAGTCTAAGTTCACCACAATGTGAACATATACGATGTTGTGTAGTTCTTAAAGCTAACCAGATATATTGAAACGTAAGATCGTGTATAACGTTTTGACAGCTTAGTGTGTTTATAAAATGAGACTATCTGACCAAAACCGCAATTGTTATCTACCTAGAAGGGGTAACCTTCCGCGTGTTTGTTTATTCGTGACCATCCAGTCAGCATGAAGGGACTCTTTCAGATAAATTTAGTTTACAATACTTTGCTGGACAAAGTATCTATTCGCCATTAAGTAACACACAACATGGTGGAATGCTTGGATCGGTGCTCTGGAAATACCATCTAAACGTCGTCACGTCAATGTGGATTCTCACTTAACATAGCTCTTCATAATCACCATCATCAACTGTTTCCAGTCTGTGTCTGGGTGAGAAGTAAAATGCCTCCATCTTTCTCTATCTTTCCACCACTCCTTTAATGGCTTCTATTCTTATCCTCTCGTTTTCACAGTTTCTGTTTTCTGCTCTTCCTGTATATTTCTAGTTCTCCCTTGGGGTTGTTTTCATAAACACTTCATTTCCATCATTTTCTTTGCCATTCTATCTTTTTTCCATCCTCATTACATGTTCATACCATATCAATCTGGACTCTTTTACCGTCTCATGTTCTCCTTGTACCCCCACTCACTCTCTGGTAACTTCATTCCTTAACTTGGTCCTCCTCGTGAAAGCTAGCATACTCCTAACAAACTGAACTCCTTATTTTGTTTGTCCTCGTGACAGCTAGCATACTCCTCACAAACTGAACTCCTTATTTTGTTTATCCTCGTGACAGCTAGCATACTCCTAACAAACTGAACTCCTTATTTTGTTTATCCTCGTGACAGCTAGCATACTCCTAACAAACTGAACTCCTTATTTTGTTTATCCTCGTGACAGCTAGCATACTCCTAACAAACTGAACTCCTTATTTTGTTTATCCTCGTGACAGCTAGCATACTCCTAACAAACTGAACTCCTTATTTTGTTTATCCTCGTGACAGCTAGCATACTCCTAACAAACTGAACTCCTTATTTTGTTTATCCTCGTGACAGCTAGCATACTCCTAACAAACTGAACTCCTTATTTTGTTTATCCTCGTGACAGCTAGCATACTCCTAACAAACTGAACTCCTTATTTTGTTTATCCTCGTGACAGCTAGCATACTCCTAACAAACTGAACTCCTTATTTTGTTTATCCTCGTGACAGCTAGCATACTCCTAACAAACTGAACTCCTTATTTTGTTTATCCTCGTGACAGCTAGCATACTCCTAACAAACTGAACTCCTTATTTTGTTTATCCTCGTGACAGCTAGCATACTCCTAACAAACTGAACTCCTTATTTTGTTTATCCTCGTGACAGCTAGCATACTCCTAACAAACTGAACTCCTTATTTTGTTTATCCTCGTGACAGCTAGCATACTCCTAACAAACTGAACTCCTTATTTTGTTTATCCTCGTGACAGCTAGCATACTCCTAACAAACTGAACTCCTTATTTTGTTTATCCTCGTGACAGCTAGCATACTCCTAACAAACTGAACTTCTTATTTTGTTTATCCTCGTGACTGCTAGCATACTCCTAACAAACTGAACTCCTTATTTTGTTTATCTTCGTGACTGCTAGCATACTCCTAACAAACTGAACTCCTTATGTTGTTTATCCTCGTGACAGCTAGCATACTCCTCACAAACATCATTCCTCTACTATCCTAGACTCTCCTACATTCAATGTTCATGTTTCTTCTGCATATGTGACAATGGGTACAATACTTACTTACACTTCAAGGGGACTTCTCTTCTCCATAGCGGGTCTCTTACCCCGCTATAGAACAACTCTGTGCTGTCCTCTCCTGATCAGATCATCTCTACTTCCACCTTTAGTCTCAATCACGCCTCCCAGATATTTTCTCAGCTCTACTCCAACCAAATATATATCTTCACTAGGTATTATCCTCGTCCTCGCCAGTAGCGGATTTAGGTTTGAGGATGCCCTAGGCCCGAGACAATATGGCGCCCTTTTCTTTTTGTAACAGTATATAAATATATATAAATATATATAAACATATATGTGTGTATAAAATAATGAAAATAATAACAATAATAATAAGAAATGAAATTCAGGTATAAATTAAACATTTTTTTTAACATAACAATTAAATATAGAATTAATAATAAATTGCTTGTAATTAAAATAGAAATTATTTTTATCTGATTAATCATATAATACATTTTTTTCTTGCTTTCGTCCGTGCGAAAATATCAATGACCTCCTCATACTTAATTTCTTGAACCAATTGTGCTTCAATGGTTAGTAATGCAAGTGCATTTAGTCTGTCTTGTTTCATACTTGCACGCAAATAACTTTTCACTCTTTTCAGAGTGGAAAATGATCTTTCTCCAGGACCCAATCGGTATTTAAATTTAGTCATCTTAAAAATTTTGGCGCCCCTCAAAATTTGCCGCCCTAGGCCCGGGCCTCACGGGCCTAAGCCTAAATCTGCTACTGGTCCTCGCCATCACAATCACTTCACACTTTGCCACGCTAAGTTTCATTCCTCACTCTTTCACTTCCTCGTTCCATTGTTGTACTTGTTCCTGTACTTCCTCATTCTCCTCCCCTCGTACCATCAAGTTATCACCAAACATCATGGCGTCCATTGCTTCCTCTCCGAGTTTTGCTGCCACTAACAATACTAAAGCAACAAATTAATCTAAATAACTACACTCGGGACCGCTACAACAGTATCAACTCTGGCATTAAATAAGTTTCTCCGTCCTTTGATGATATTACTCACATTTTCAAAAACCTACTCCAGATTAGGTTTTCATCACACATACTCATGATAATCATCGTGATCGAAACATTTTGGTTTGTAGTTTATAATTTCTTTCCGGGAAAAGTATAAATTAGGATTTAAAAGTGATTTACCTGCAAATAATAACCATAGTCACTATATTCACTATAATACGACTTAAAACAACTATTGACTTCCCTCGCAATCTCTCTCTACATTACTTTTGAGAACACTTTTGTTTAGTGGTTTAAATTATATTGAATTTTCTCCACCATTATTTTTCTCTAAAGGCTCTCTTTTTGTCCATTCTTTATCCTCACAAACGTGTATCTAATGTGGCAATAGCCGGCCTTACCTCCATATTAGTGTGGCTGTCTTCGTTGTATGTTAAGCAAAATATCCTTGAATATATCATTTATTATTCAGGAAATTGCTTGGTTTTATTTATCCAAATAAGGCCAAATATACTCCGTATGTTTCTAAACGATCATATAAACTTGACTTTATTTATTTATTTGACATTGTTCTCAAAGATTCAACTTCTAACCAAATGTTTCCAACTTTTCCTCGAGTTATTCAAACAATGTGAGTCCTAACGGTTGAAGAAAGTGCGTGATGTCATCGGGCAAGGGCAGAACACAGCCATAGCATTTTCCTTACTAAACCTGATAAGAAGGTGATATATGGTAGGTTCATGCCTATAACCTGCTAAACTTCCCCCACCTTAATAGATAGCGTTGCTCACGTTATACCAACTAGTACAGTCCTTCCTAAGCTGACAAGCGGGCAGACATGACGAGATGTGCAGAGGTGCTGTAAGCTAAGGGGCCCAAGTAAGACTGGCCAACACTAAGCATCCCTCTAGCTACCGGGACCTTACGGAACATACAGTAGCCCCACAGCTTCTTTGGTGCTGACTGACAGCTTTGAAAAGTTACCAGACCAAATTATGTATCCCTACACCGAACCATATGATCTGAAAAAACATGTGTTTAGCAGCTGTCACTTCTGACAGTCAACATTTGGTTATATACCTAAATGTTGACTGTCAGAAGTCAGCTGTGAGCTGTCTGTCAGCACCAAAGAAGCCGTGGGACTATTGTAGTTTGTTTTGTCACATTTATATTTATCAAAGATATAGATCAACTTATTTTATTAATGTATGAACAAATCTATCCATAACTGAAACAATGAAAAACTAATTGGTTCAAGTATTGAGTAATAATAAACTAATAATTACGAAGATAGTATCTATGAGCTCTCTAGCACTCTTTTTATACTAACATATTTTAACTAGGTGAAAGGAACTATAAGAAATATTCTTTAGCCATTTTTTTATCGATTTTAAATGTAAAAAATGTTTTTCTGCAAAAAAATGTTTTAAAGTAATATTATTATTTAAAAAAAATCTAGTTAAAATAATTTTATATAATATAAAATTTTCACCCAATAACTCTTTAAAATAAAATTATTAGATTTTTTTCAGGAAAATTTTTAATTTCCGAAAACTAATCCCTCGTGCATAGGCACTATTTCTAGAGATATGATATTACCACGATCTCTCTTCTAGGTGTCACCACATGAAAGATTAATATCAAATTTGAGCGAGATTCATAAAACAATTCAGATGTAGTCCCAGACCCGGATATACAGAATGACAAACATGGATACGTGATTTCAGTACGGAGGCACATAAATATTAATATCAAGGCCAAAAATGCTCACGCTTATAAAGCTATGTGTATATTTTTAGGCTTTTAAAAGTGCCAGTGCTGTGGCCCAATAGAGTCGAACCAATGCCTCCTTGAATATGGTCACACATGCATTCCTCCCTTATCCCTCCCACTTGTGTTAATCAGAGGGTAGTTTGGATAGTTCTAAGAAGGGGTGTAAACTTGTTTTTAATAAAAGTTCCTACTATTAGCAAATCACGTGATTGCTAGTTCCAAACTATAGGACGCTGTCACTCTAACCATAGATTGATTTACCGTTGTCTTTAGGAGGTGGTGGTTTGATTCCCAGCTGGGTGTATTTGGTGATTGTTCTTTTTCAAGTATTTACTATTATCTTCCAACAAATGGGATCATTTTAACGTAGTTAGTATATTTGTATAGGTCCCCGATGAGTAGTAAGACAACGTGAAAATATCTCATTACTAATTACATTTGTATGTTTCTTAGCAATTCTACACTCAATAAATAATGTTATAACCGATAATATGTAACGCATTGAGAAGTAAGACTAATCATTAATAGTATTTTGTGTATCTTTCTTTAAAGTGGTTTCCAATCATATTTTATACAAACGTTAGCATTAGAGAAACGTTGTAATCTGTAGCTGTTTAGACGATTTTACATGTCTAGTCCTAATTCCTAGCGCGGTGGTAATAAACATGGAGTACGCCGCGGAGCGCTATTACTCCTTACCACGTGAAACAAACCATAATCCACACCAGTGCTCCCCAAACCTGCACCAGTCACGTACTCCTGTCTATACCATGACATAGCAAACATAACCCTTCTGGCTCAACGGGAAAATTGACATCATTTACTGTTATCTTGTAAAGTATAATTTATGATATCCAAATTTAATAAAACTGCAGTGTTTAACTAAACAAAGCCATGACTTAGGGGAGTAAAGTATATGATAGCATGTAGACATCAGTGTTAAGTTGTATAACACTCATCCCGTACATATGATAGACCTCTAAATCTGTATGAACATTAGATTTTGTAATCGTCTGTTTGTTTCCAGTAATCACAAAAGATATTCTCCCGGTCAAGACGGAACTTATTCTGTTATTATTATTATTATTATTATTATTATTATTATTAGCACCGCGTCTTACTACCCGTTCGGGCTATACGCACTTACGCTAATGTGTAATGGTAGGGTGATTGTGAGATGAAATGGAGGACCTACAGTTTAACGTGGAATCCGAACCACGGTGGAGACCTGGCATTCCTCACATTCACAAGATGTCTTGTCAGAGGTGAAGGAAGGGTTTGGT
This sequence comes from Timema californicum, assembly GCA_902141385.1. NCBI lineage: Eukaryota > Metazoa > Arthropoda > Insecta > Phasmatodea > Timematidae > Timema > Timema californicum. Next base: position 21,616 of record CABFOW010005579.1, read on the forward strand.
AATAAGATAAATCTTTTGCCGGGACCGAGGATTGAACCCCGGCCGCCAGCATAGAAGTCTGACACTTTACCCCTAGTTCGCCAGGTCACCACTTATTCTGTTGTGCTTCTTATCACACAGGGAATATTTGATCTTCTTTATATTATGTCTCCTTGACAACGAAGGGTTTGTAAAGATCTCCTTGCCAGAGAATGTTTCGGGTTGATAACAAATATTCTACTTATATGATAAAAATTTAATGTTGACTGTTCGTTTGTCAGCTAGTTGGTCTATCACGCCCAAACCACTGTATCGATTGTTTTGAAATTTTGCGTGGGTATGACTTGGGCATCCGGTTAATATATAGGATGTGTTTTCTATTGAAACCCCATTGGATTGTTTTTTGTTTGTTTTTTCGTTTTAAGCTACATGATCAATCGTTGTAATATCCTACAGAATATGTAATTCATTTTTACTGACCTACTTGACCACCACCTCGACTGCTGAAATCCGATGATTAAGTACAGAATAAAGTGCAATCTTAAATCCAAAGAGAAATTATATTTTGTTTTGGTTGTTTTGTATTCAAATTAGTGGGTTTTGTTTCTTTAACAAATAAAACGTACACATTTCAAAATATTTGAAATGTTGGTTAAATAGGAGGATTCGAGATACGGAATACTTATGTAAATAAATATTAAGTAAATCCACACAGAATTACTCTCCATTGTTTAAAAATTGAGATTTTTATTCATAATTCGTAATATATGTGAAACGAAATAATATACACTAGAAACCCGAGCACAATTTGAATTATACTTGAGTAAAATTTTTTGACTCTCTCTCTACTTTAAATTTTATAGTTTTATTTTTAAAGATTTAAAGTACGAATTTGTATATTTGACCAATAAAAAATATCGATATTGTGTCTCCAAGGGTCAACACTTTGTATTAAAATTTAGATTGCCGTTTAAAACATTCAACATATTATTAGTGGCTACACATCTTATTGTTATCGCATTGTTATTAAAGTCCTCATTTATATATTTAGACCTATTAAATTGACTATTGAGTCTAAAATTAAAGCGATAGATCATTGCTGTACAAACATTTCCCTTCCTAAGGGAGCGCCAGTATTTTTACATTTTTTATAGAATGGAAATTTATTTACCAATTTAATTCAAATATTTCTCCAGTATCAACATAGTGTACCGCCGCCCTTACTCTTCCTAGAAGACTAAGGCTGGCGCACAATAAGAAAAATAAACCAAAATAATAAATGTAGTAAATTTGCAGAGGGCGGTGAGAAATGCAAGAGAAAAGTAAACACTGCCAGTTTACTTATTATGTCCTTGAACTCGTACTCCAAAAACATATTTTTTGAACACCAAAAAGGATGACCAAAGCAGGAAACTAAATTACGAAGAAATATGTCAAAAATAACATGGTGTAGTTTTATTGATATTGACAAATATATTTGAACAGAATACATAAAATAGAAAATGAGTAATTTGTACAATCGGGATAGTATTTTATTTAGTGCAGCCATTAGTATACGACAGTACATTAAAAAAGGAACAATGGACTCTACAGGCCCGCAAGGCCAATGAGTTAAATTACGGAAATATTTACCATACAAAATCTGGTCGTACAAAACAAAATTACTCCTTCCGAGTAATAACATTAAAGTTTTGCCATATAGGCCAAAAGGTAAAAAGGAGTCAATGACGCAATTACTAGATGCTCTGTGTTGACAACATGGAAAAACTCCCATTTGCCTGATGGGCAATTTAGATAAACACTCGTCTATTGAATTTGACTCAAGGTAAGTTTTAAATATACCAAGATTAGAATAGTTCATGACTTCCACAAAGACGCTAGAAAATGTTAAGTCCTACAAATAAAAGACATATTCGCAACAAATGTTCGAACTTACTAAGTCCAAGTGATCTATATTATTATTATTAGCACCACGTCTTACTACCCGTTCGGGTTATACGCACTTACGCTAATGTGTAATGGTAGGGTGATTGTGAGATGAAATGGAGGACCTACAGTTTAACGTGGAATCCGAACCACGGTGGAGGCCTGGCATTCCTCACATTAACAAGATGTCTTGTCAGAGGTGAAGGAAGGGATTGGATAAGTGGTCTATAAAATATATAATTTAAAGTAAGACAAAAGGATATTATGTTCGATATTCTTGGAATATTTTCGGAGTCTTAACGATTAACCATGTTTACAATATAAACTTTATGCGAAGGTACAGCATTTGATACCTTCTAAGTCCTAAACATACGACAATTTTATACTTTAAATATTCTGTAAAGATTCTAAACTTGACATTTTGAATATTACGTAAAGATTCTACATTTGACATATTCATACTTCAAAAGATTCTAAACTTGACATTTTGAATATTACGTAAAGATTCTACATCTGACATATTTATATTTCAAAAGATTCTAAACTTGACTTTTTGAATATTACGTAAAGACTCTACATCTGACATATTCATAAGCCGGATACGACGCTTCTAGCATTTCACGGACAACACAAGTATATATACAACTATACCACCTCAGAGAGGGGGATAAGGGGTGACTACAAACATAGGAAAACAAGACACATGATGGGAGGGAGAGGATAAAAATGTACCTGCGTAGAGCTAAAATGAACATTCTCGATGCATAACACTCTTACGGCGCATGCTCGCCACCACCCATTCATACCCCGCCACGAGGGATAGAGCATTTTACTCTCTCAATGCTTATTCCGCGTTCAGACGAACAATATTTTTGTGGAGGAAGGACGCCATTATTCTTGCGTGTGGTAAACAGTCAGTTGGCGCAGCACAGTGGGGACTTTTGGTGAGTTTCTTGAATTTAGAGTCTTTTCTTGGAGCATATATTTCCAATAAATGCTACAATAGAGGTTAGTTTTCTGCACTTGTTAATAACCACAGATCTTTAATATCTGTCAAGAGTGTCCTGGAATTTTGTCAAAAACCTTTGATCTTTATTTAAAAAGTTTTGACAAATATTCTAGATCTGTTGATATTAGCATGGGCAGAAAACTATCCTCTATGTTGTTACTGGAGAAAAATATATTTGATTTATTTTGGCCACAAAGATGTAATGTTATAAAAACTGTAAAATAATAGTGCTCCCTTCTGCCGCACCTTAAGAGGTTCAAAGAAAAAAAAAACTTTTTGAGTGACTTTCTTACTCTATGGCATTGGAGAATTAATGCGTTAAAACCTAAGTAGTATCTCTTTACAACTAAAGCTCACAAAGTTGTAATAATATATTGGCCAATATTTCAGAAACTGTTTATTTTATAAAAATATATTTCAAATATTTTTTTTTAATTTTTGATAGAACTACAATTTCACAATGATAAGTTATTTAGTATTTCTAATGATTGCGGAGATACGTAAATTTTCGCTTCTGTAAAATACCCTAAAGTCCATTCTTATGGGAAAAAATAGCCATTTTATTTAGAATATTAATCAACGCCTGGATGTGAATTTTAATAAACATCTTTTTAGCCAATTTTTAGGAATTTATTTTTTTCCCTTTAGCCCTTTATTTCACTACTCTTAATTTTAGGGTTAAGCAGACACACAGACAGATGGTATAGCCAAAACTACTTTTTAGTGTTTGGGGAATCATGAAACATCAATATCCATAAATATCTCGGGTTAATTTTTTTTAAGGTTGCGATACTTTAGCTTTAAGGTTCTAACAGTTAATATATATGTATAAAACTATTTGAGATATGAAATTACTTATCATTGCAAATATGCAAGTATATTTATAATAAAAATAATTAATTGAAATATATTTTTATAAAAGAACTATTTTTTCAAGCTATATATATATATATATATGTATGTATAGCTTGAAAAAATAGTTCTTTTATAAAAATATATTTCAATTAATTATTTTTATTATAAATATACTTGCATATTTGAAATGATAAGTAATTTCATTTCTCAAATAGTCTCGGAGATAAGATAAAAAATGAAAGCTTATGCATCAGACCGGAACACTTTTAGTCATTTAGAAGAAAAATTGAGAGTAGCCATTTTGTTTATAATATTGATCGATGCTTATAAATGGAATTCAATCAAAATCATTAGATCCGATTATAATAAAATCGATTTTTTCTCTTTTTGCCCTTAATTCTAGGATTAGCTACCAAATTACAAAAATCCCTTGGGGCAACCCAATTAAAATCCTAGATACTAAGTCTTAGCCCGATCGGTAAAATAGTTTAGGCTCTATTCTGAGGTATAGACAGATGAACAGACAGACACACAGACAGTTGGCAATCCAAAATCTACTTATTTGGATTCTGGGGGTCATGAAACTTTGAAATTAATCAAAATCCTGAGTTGGATTTTATTTTACGATTACAATACTTCCTCTAACTGTTAGGTAGTGAGAAAGTAAAAACCACTTCGCAATATGGTAACATATTGAGATTTGTCAAGCTGGTTTAAGAACAAAACCTTAAAACCATTTTAATCTCATAATTTATGACTAGAAAATAGGGGTTTTATATGTACCTGGGGAAAAAAATATAGATTGTGATAAAATAGGTCAAATCTCTCAATATATTTATAAATAAAAGGATTCGTCAAAGAAAAGCTAGGGAGGATGGAAAAATTCAGATTACATATTTAAATTCAACGTTATTATTATTATTATTATTATTATTATTATTATTATTATTATTAGCACCGCATCTTACTACCCGTTCGGGTTATACGCACTTACACTAATGTGTAATGGTAGGGTGATTGTGAGATGAAATGGAGGACCTACAGTTTAACGTGGAATCCGAACCACGGTGGAGGCCTGGCATTCCTCACATTCACAAGATGTCTTGTCAGAGGTGAAGGAAGGGTTTGGTAATCAGATAAATCATTGCCGGGACCGAGTATTGAACCCTGGCCGCCAGCACAGAAGTCTGACACCTTACCCCCTAGACCACCAGGTCACCTAAATTCAACGTTAAAAATTATTTTAGACACACATTTATTGTTCCATATGAAGAAAATCATGTTGGCCAATTTTATTTATGCCGTGTGACTCTTCTTGCATTTTTTTTATCATTCTCAACAGGCAAGAGTTTAAGAGTTTAGATATTGTGTAGAGAGATGTGATTACCATCATCTTCAGAACAAATGTCAATAATTTGCAGATGTTTTGATAATACTTCTATTTTGACTTTGTGTTCAACCTACTTTTCGCGTTTTGTAATAAAAATTAAACCAAAAAAGGATAACTTTATATCAAATATCCAATATTTGGTTATTTTTCCCTTTGTTGAATGTTGTATAGTAAAAAGAACGAAGCTATTTAATAGAGTCCCCAATCAGTGATAGTTAGAACTCGTGGTAAGGTCGTGTATCCCTAGATGAGCGCGTACCATAGTTTGACCAACAAACCCTGCTCTAGATTCTAGACAAGACGTTCTCAAAGAGATTCCGAGACAGTGATGGTCATATACATTAAATAATATCTTGGAATAAATTAAACAATAAGCCATCAGACAAAGTGCGTGATACCAAATACTGCCCCCCCCCCTTTTTCCAGGATACTGGAGGCCTCCACGGACTACATTGTGGTCGCAGGAAAGACGGATGTCAGTCAATTAAACAAGGAAGGCGATCTGGAGCACCAGATTAGGGATGTGACCGCCATTATACCTCACTCGGACTTCAGGAAAGCACTTTTCGCCCACGACATCGCACTTTTACTGGTCAATTTTCGCTAACATTATTAATATATATAACTCCATAGATTAGTTAAAAGTAAAATATTCACTATTGCAGAAATGGCTACAATCCACACTAAGGAAAATAAGGTGCACACATTTTATGTTAAAGAGTAGCTACAATAATATAATCAACAGATAAAAGTATTGTACTAACGACAGTATTCCCCATCTTACCTATTTTCTATTGATATTATATTGGTTATAGTATTGTACTAACGACAGTAGTCACCATCCTACCTATTTCTATTCATATTATATTGGCTATAGTATTGTACTAACGACGAATAAAGACGCACTATCCATTATCATTATAAAATAGTTCTCCGATATCCATTTTAAACCAAATATTTTGACTCATTTTTAAAACCATTGATTTTTTTTTAACTGTTCATCTTTAAACCAAACATAAACAAAATTTTGTCCCAAAATACGAGTATAAAATGTTATTTTAATGTAAAGAAATGCCTTTAGGCCCATTTGTTACCAAATATCTCCAGCAATTTTTAAAATATTTAAAAATTTTAAGAAAACTGTAATTTGTAAACTACATTTAAACGAATTTTTATTTTAAAAACATATACTAAAATTTTTCATCACATAAACTTCCAAGGCCATTTGAAACTAAACTGTTTGGGCCATTATAAAAATTCTCAAATTTATGAAAGCCCTGTTTTTGAGTAAACTGACTATATATCTCTATCTCTCTCTCTCTCTATATATATATATATATATATATTAGTTTAATATAATTTAATATACATAGGTTTTAAACTAAAATTAAGGACTTAGTGATTTTCGTCATCTCCAACATTACCAAGATTCCTATTTTGGACCAAACCTTTAAAACCATTTTTGGAATATTTCATGCTTTTGAAAAACTAGTTTTCATTAAACTATATTTAATAAATTTTTACCTCACAAAAACTGAGTGTTACTCACATATACCTTAAAAACAATTGTATGGTGGTTTTCGTCAGACCACAAAAAATCAGATATACATTCTACACAAATCATTAGAGCCATTTTTTAAAAAAAACTGTAAATTACCATTAATTGAGTAATAGGGTAAAAACAAACACATTTTGAGGCATAGCCTTATAAATATAAATATCAAGCTTGAACAAAATCCATAAAACAGTTTTGCATTAGTGGCAAGGGAAAGATTGACAGACAAGAGGACGTACAGAATGGTAAAATCCTCTTTTTTTTTTGAGTTCGGGTCCACATAAAACTTAAATATTCATCACAATCTCGAGAACAATATTTTCATGTTTACAATTCATTATTTTGTAATGAGAGAGTAAAAGGTAACAAGACCGTAATAGCATACCACACACCTTTCGTCTAGGCAGGGGCTGCCAACCCCATAACTGTGGGTGCACATGCGCCCTCTGGCCCTTTTTTATGAACCCTCCAAGTTATTCATATTGAAACTGAGTTCCTTTTGTAAATAAAAATAGACAACCTGTTTTGACACATTTTCCAAACATCTCAAGACTGTAAAGAAACAGCACATTATATGGTGGGCACATAGAAAAGTTGGGTGATATTTTCCATCAAATATCTGAACAATTTCAAGAAATTGATCTAATATATTTGTTAGAAAATATATTTAATATTGTGGATATCATTGTCGTTACCAAATATACTGATACAAGATACGGAAAGAATGTTGAAGAATTGGTATAAGATATTGGTAACTAGAGAACAACTTAACTCTCAAGGTTTGCCATAGAAACAAGTATTTCTGGAAACTAGTAGACCACACAAAATTTACATTGGGGATCATATTTATGATGAATGTTAAATCATATTTTGGATCATCTTATTTGTAAAAAAAAAACCACTCCTCGTAAAAATTATGAAAAGAAAATATAGATCTCACCGTTTAGATACTGATCCAAGGGACTGTTTAACCACAGTATTGAAGTTATAAGATTAAAACAAACACATTACCTCGTATATATTTATCTTTGTGTTTGCATTTGAAATGAAAATAAAACTTTAAAACTCATAATTTACTATCAGTATCAAATATTTATCATTTACTAATATCGTCTTAAAAATGTTATTCCATTTACCTCCTTGGTAATTAGTCCGCAATATTAATAAGTCCAACCAATATAGTCTTTAGAGGCCAAAATCTATGTAAGACTTATATTATTGTTTCTGAAGTGGGTACTATTTTAAATATTTCCTTGTGTTAACTTTTCAAACAAATATTATTTATACTTTATATCATCTCAACATCACAGTTATACAATTTAAATTGGTAGCTAGAGAGATATTATTGAAAATAGCAGTATTTATATACAACAATCGATGTATCACCAAGGAACATATGAGTTTTATCAGCAATATCTCTCATGTCCCTGATAGAGGGCTCGTAGACACGAATTATTATAAATTGTATTGGTACGTGATTTCTTCTGTCGCACAACATGTATTTCTAGGAAATGGGTGAGCTACATACCAGCAATATGTCTCATCAGCAAGCGTAGTAGTGTCCAAAAACCGGATGTAATTAGTGGCTGGTATTGCGTGTACAGAAGATGGCACGTTATATGAGCAAGTGTATGGAGGGCTAGAGTGTGTGGGGTGGTCCGAGACTATTAGTGAGTTTTTTCTTAGCACGAATAGAAACTTTTCTCGAATAAGTTTTATTCCTTCATACCATATGATTTTTTCGAAAATGTTGATGTGTTGTTTAATACAAGTGGGACTATAAGCAGATGCGAGTTAAAAAATGTGTATGTGCATATAGTTAAGTTAGGTTCTGTGAAGTACGTTTATGCTTTGTGCTATTAATTATTTAAGCCTGAATAAGCATATTTGCTTGCGGTAGTTATGTAAAAAATATTCCTAAACAATTTAAAGAAAAGTACAATGAATATAACAAAGCCAACAAGTTTGGTTAGACACATATTAAGATATTATATTTCCCATGTACCAACCCACCATTACTACACCACTAACAATATAATATATGCTCTCATTCCTACACTTAACAAAATCTGTTCTTAGTGTTAGGTTGTTCTCTTGGTAGGAGCTATGCAACCGGCTTTTCAATTCAGTACGATGTATTGCCTACCTAATCTATCTAGGCGCTAGCTGGCTCTCTGACTCCAAGGTAAAGGTGAAGGCAGAAATATCAAATCTTTAATGATAAGAGTCTAAAAAAAATGGGTTTGCGGACCATTTTACTAATTCCTTTTTATAAATTTATCAAAGTAAATAACCGTGTTCCTTTTAATATTAAAGTGTCACAAACACTCTTTAACATTCCCAGCTATGGCCTGCTATAGCTTAAATAAGTACTTGAAGAAATTCTGATGGTGAAATTAAAAGTCCGTGGGCTAGGTATACTCAAAGGCTGTCAGTAGACATTTGCTATAGATAGTTTATAAGATTTCAACTGAATGTGTGACGTGGTTTGTTACATATATACTTTCTCATTAATGTGCTAGAGATTAATGAAGTTTCTTCCACTCTGAATAACTACATAGGAGGCTTCAAAAGATTCTTAAAATGCTAAGCTTTATAAATACCATACGTGAATATTTCAATATGGATATTTGTGAAGTAATACAATTTATAAACTACGTGCAGGTGTCCCATCCAATAATGCAGGCCCCTAATATCAAGTACGTGAAGGTTCCCAAACACTTGTCCCAAGACGATTCTCCCGACGTGCGTGGACCGTGCACTGCCATTGGTTGGGGGAAGCTCAACTTCTCCTCTACGGATGTGAGTATACAAACACGCCTTACTCTTACACTCGTGTCAAGATTAGAGGATACTTTTGAATATCAAATTAGAAAATTAATATATTTATGAAGGATGTTAACAGTTATTAGAAGCTCTTATAAAATTAACCAGCTCTTAGTGTAATTTGGTTTGATTTCATATTTTCCAAGTGTCAGTTGATAGCAATCATAATAAATTACAATTTTATTGATGATTTAAGGGGTACTTTCTAAAGAGTGAGTTTAATTTGCACTAAACTTCCATCTCAAATTGTAACCTACCCCCCAGCATTTTCCCACAAAAGAAATGACAGACAGAGGTAAGCACAAGAGAGTTATAATTTTATTATCAAAGAAAACATGAATACAACTCAATGGGGCAGTGACACTTAGGAGTAATAAAGAAACCACAAGCCAGAAAGGCTGCAAGGCACAAAGGACACCACCGGGGCCTGAAGAGCCTTACGACAATAATAACAACAGGCGGCTCCTTACAATTAGACGTCCTCAAAATGGCGTCTTCAGAGAACAGCAAAAAACCTTAACAAATTGGTCTCCAGTTTCATGATAACAAATAATATAAAAAAATAGCCAATCGTCAACATGAGCAGAGAGACAACCCCTATCTCATGATTCGTAATATAGGGTGAGACAACAGCTCACGTCCTTTACCTAAACAATGACATCCATACTATGCTAATACTTGACATTTCCTAAAGTTTTAAATACACGTAAGAAATCCTAAAGGTTTTAATAGAAAACAATACGTCCTCAGAAATATAAGTCCTGGGTGGCCCGCGGCCCCACATTTAATTAATATATAAAGATAAACACCAGCAAATATACATAGAAATAGCCTAACACTAACACCCAACATGGCGTCCATACAATCATGAACTTTCCCGCCGACTCGCGGTCCCACATTTATCCAAACTTGGCAAGAAACAAGGCGGCAAATATAAATAATCCTCAGACATTAAAGATTTCTAAAATACCAGAGGAGACCAAACGTCTAATAAAGTAAACCTTGCCTTAAGGGCTGACGAAATGTATAGTTACAAAAGACATTAGTCGTTGATATAAATTGAATATTGAAAGATAGTGATTAAAGCCAAAAAGAATTTGGAATATAGCGTCGAGCCTACAAACGTTAGGCTATTTACCTTCGAAAGCCCAGAGCGTAATGTTTGTCTCTCCTCTGGGCTCACACCATTATATACATTCTGTGAAAACATGTGTTCTCAGGGAAAGGAACAAACACAAGGGGGGGAGGAGTATTCGAGAATAATCTCGAGAACCAACGGGCGTAGTTTGGACGTTAAAAAATAGTCCATGGAAGTATTTTATCTGCAATGCGGCAGAACGACGCGCGCATACTGGTGGTCACTGTCGTCCACTTGGGAGGAGAGGTGGGGGGGGGGAGCCCAACCACACGTCCAGCGTTGAGGTACGAACCTCGGTTCAGTCGGACGTGGATATTGTGGTGACGAGTGTCTCCGGTGTGTATTGTAGTGGAGTTGTAACGAGTCAAGTTAGGCTGGCCTGGTGAGTGTTATTATTTCTTCCATGTCACGTTGAAACAAGGTTACAAAATAACATGTTGACGAGCATATAATGCAACATACCTAAAGTAAACGAGGGCCATTAAAGTACCAGGATGAAAAATCCGAATATAAATAAATGGTTATTAATAACTTCTACTTCTGATATTTAGTTAGAACCTTGAAAAGCTTTGTCTAATTATCCAACACGCTAAATACAAAGAGCGATATAAATACTGCTTCTAAATTGAATAAAATTTGTACTTTGAATTTTTTAAATTATCAAGATCTGTTTACATCATTCCATTCATATTTTCAATTAATTTTATATTTTTCTTTGAAATGATGTATCTATGTTGAAATATGTTGAAGATTTTACTAATTACAATTAAACTTCTTAATATCATGTGAATGAAAAGGTTTGTTTCCACTAATTTAGCAACAAGCCCTCTATTCACTAGTAAAACGACAGTTGTGATAGTGTTGATAACAACATCACGCTGAGTGATACTCACTATCACTCTTTTTGATAGAGATAGGTTTAGATAAAAACGAATCTCTACTTTATTCAACACAACAAATTGATAGTGAATGATTGACTTGATACTATCTTAACAGTGTTAACTATCGAAAGAGTAAACAATCTCAGTAGATTCAAATCATACAGAAATCATAAATAATAGATTATAAAACTAAGAGGAAAAAACAAACGAAGAAATGTAGTGAAAACAGGACCATCAGCCTCATCTCTAATGTGCGGATTACCTTGGTAAAATATTCAACAGACAACTGTAACAGAAAATAGAAATTGTGCTGGACGGTGACCAATTTGGGATCAAGAAAGGAACCATAGGTGCCATTGGGATGCTAGAAATAATTTCAAAGATAGTGCTGGATGTCAAGGAAGAGGCCTACATTCGTTTCGTTGACTGGCAAAAGATTGAGTGAAATTGAAGAACCTGATGAATATACTTCAGAAGGCTGGCATCAACTCGAGAGAATGAAACCCAAATACAAACATGTACCTGGTACAGTGAGGGAAGGTGAGGTAGACAAATACATGAGAGAGGCAGGGATGATGAACTGGCTGGCAGATATAGGGAGAGGACATGGAATGCGGTTCAACATTGAAATGTCAAAAGTGATGGTATTTAAATAATTAAGAGCATCTGAAAGTCAAAATTGTAAACCAGAAGTTGTAAAATTTAGAGAAGTTCCAGTACCTTTGAGGTCTGCCCACAAAGGATTCAAGTAGATTATGTCGAGTATCGCCAGGGCCGTGGAAGCTTTCAATAAGCAGAGGCTGTTGCTGACCAGCAAGTTAGGTGTGGTACTGAGGAAGAATATGAGGAAATGCTACATTTGGAGCATCGAGCTTTAAGGAGCAGTAATTTGAACTCCCAGGAAGATGGAAAAGAAATACTTGTAGTGCCTTTATATGTGGTGTTTTAATAGAGCTAAGAAGAAAACGTGGAAAGGCAGGTCGACAAATAAAGAAGTTTTAGGAATAGTGGATGAAAAGATAATAATTTTGGGTTTGATACGTTATTACAAAGCAAACTGGATCGGACACATTCTTAGGGAAACTTTCTTTTGCATGACTTCATAAAAGGTAAGGTTGAGGGAAAGAGGATCATAGGAAGGAGGAGGATTAAAATATTTAATGGCTTGAAGAAAAGAAGAAAATTCGGGGACTTTATGGTGAGAGAGAATGGGGCACATTGGCAGTCCAAGCTCAATATCAATTCGTTACCACAACTCTTATTTATTGGAATATTTTACAAATTCATATTCTATAAAAAAAATTGCAAACACAAAAATCAATAACTAAAACCCAATTAAATGACCAACCACCAAAACACTCTATTGATGAAAATGTTATCTCAGGATCTATAAGGTTGAATTAAATTTATATTGAGAGCTCAAAGGGATTTAAATTTTCATGAAATAATTGTCTCTTATGACTAGCTTATAAAAATAATGGTATCTTAAAATGATTGATATAATATATTAATAGTAGGCATAATATAATTTAAATCTGGATTTAATTGTGAAACAAATATTTCAAGGGATGACGAAAGAGAGATAGAGCAAAGATTGCTATAAAACAAATAAAGCAAGCTGTTTAGCCAAATATTAATAATATTGTTTCAGTACCGATACCTGACTGTGAATGTGGGTTGGGGAACTAGAGGGTTCTCCTATCACAAGAAGACAAGTACACTACGTACAGGATTCACAGAGGGTTCCCTTGAAGCAAGGAGTCGAAGCTACACTTGATAGGACAGGTGGAAGTTACACTTTCTAGGACAAGTGGAAGTTACACTTGCTAGGACAGGTGGAAGTTACACTTTCTAGGACAAGTGGAAGTTACACTTGCTAGGAAAAGTGGAATCTACACTTGATATTACTATTGGAACCTACACTTGCTAGGACAGATAGAGTGTTACAAATATAAAGGGACAGGGAGTTGTATTAAGCCATAATGGACCTACTTGTCCTACTTTTATCTAAATCACCAGTAAGTCATCCAGATCACCCAATGTAATTGAATCACACTTTTCTTATACCTAGCATATCACAGACGCTGGTGATACGACCGGCTCTTATACAGGCTCCAAAGTGAGCACAACAGCGAACAAACACAGATGCTGGTGATACGACTGGCTCTTATACAGGCTCCAAAGTGAGCACAACAGGGAACAAACACAGACGCTGGTGATACGACTGGCTCTTATACAGGCTCCAAAGTGATCACAATAGCGAACAAACACAGACTATTGCCTCACAAACAGCTTTGTCATATTAACAGGGAACAAACACAGCCTATGGCCTCACAAACAGCTTTGTCATATTGAATCCACGTCTCAGTCTCTATAATTAGCATAATGCTCTGCCTGCTGTGAATGTACGTCTATGTATTAATTACATTGATGGGTTAAGGACTAGGAAGGCTATATTTAGATGACGTTTACTCGCATTTGCATGGAGGGAAAGTGAAAAGCAATTTATGGAAAACCACCCTTAGTACAAATGACCGGAATCAAATCATTATCTCATCATCGGCATTCTAGTATAGTGCGAGAATGACGCCTCAGGTTATGCAGCCATCTAAGTGGCTCCTGCTGCACTTTTACAATAGTAGTAGATATTGTGTAAATTGGTAACACTATTCTACAAGACTGTGTTGAGACTATTACCTCCCTCTATAGGCCTCAATTTTTATTTTCAACTTGGAGTAGTTTTAACAGTTATTGGAAATACTGGATGTTGGACTTCAACGGTTTATATTAAGAAAAAATGTAAGTAGCCCCTTTTCCTACTCCAGGAACAAGGCGGGTATATAAAATTAAACTACATAAAAAAGGGGGAGAAATAAATGCAGAGTGAGCAGATAGGATACTCAAAATTATATATTATAACATAATATATACACTCATGTTCAAAACGAAGCCACCCATTATTGGGATACCAACAACAAAAGGATTAAAGAATATTTTCAGGAAGGTATTTAATATTTAGTTAAATAAGAGTAGAAGTCAACATGTCAAGAATTAAATAGCAAATTGGAAGTTTTATTGATAAACAATATATATATATATATTATCCATAGAAAACCTCTTAGTTATTTAACTGGCAATATCATCAATTTTATTTATTAAGTATTTATTTAAGTATTAATATAAGTCGGGAGGACTCTGAATATTTGCCAAATCTTGGCTTGTACATAACATACTCTACATTATAAAATCACTAAATACGTAATCATATAGTTCCATAATAAAGACTATATATTTATTAAGTCTGAAAGACTTTGAACATTTATTAGAATTTTAAAGCCGAAAAAGAATTTAGACTTTCAAAGGCCGAAACTTAATTTGAATCTTACAATTTGGTTATTAGGAGCACTTAGATGTGCTCAAGATGGATATCCTGCCAAGAGTGTCTGTCCTCAGATCTCCTGGATGTAAATATTCGATACCTATTGCTCAGAGAGGGGGGAAGTAGGGGTTATACACACAAGACGGAAACATCGAGAGAAAAGAAAGGGAAGGGGTAGTAATAGACGGGTAACATGTGACGAGCAGGCCCTAGGAGGATCCAGAACAGTCTAGTGGCCTCAACAACCCTCTAGTGCCGGAACATCGTACTAGCGACCACGCTGTGTTGATGAGACTCCAAGCCTCACGCTGAGAGTCTTAATAACACGTTCACGATGGTTGGTTGCGTAGCCCGGGAGATAGCCAACTCTGGACGTAAACAGTGGAATGGGCCTCGATGAGCTTAGAATATTATACTATTGTAGCTGTGGTAGAATATTACTAGTAATGGTTTAGTGTCCAGTATTTTAAAATACAACGTTGTAGCTCATCAGATGCTACATGTATTTATATAATTCCAAGGTGTCCATTACTACTATTCAAGAGTCTATGAGATTACTATCTGTAAAGAACTAGACTAAAATTACCCAAAGACCTAATATTTTATTTATTTATCCAGTCATAATTTCTTAGCCGGAATGTGTAAAAACCGTAACATACCATATTAAGTATTATATATGAGCCTTGTAGTAGACGAATGTCACAGTGGACACATCTTGTTGCAGGATCAGACACCTCCTCTGAGAGCTGTAAAACTTGATGTCTTCCCTACCAAGGATTGCCAGAAAATACACCAACGTTTGGCGGTCAAGAGAGGGAAGACGGTGTGTACATATTCGGAGGGGAAGGATTCCTGTTCCGTGAGTATGTGGTGTACGGGCAGAGACAATACTCATGTGTACAACTACCACAACAGCCACGATATCTGCATCAGCAGTAACCCGGACCGTTGTGTTGCAATGGCTTGTATATATACAATATATAAATTACCCCTAAAATACCTCAAGTGTTCGGACACAAGTCCCGGAAAGAGCATTATTATTGTCAAGTTCTTTTCATAATTTTATAATTATTTACATTTACAATTTAAATTAATAGGAGTATATCTAATTCATAGCATACTTTTAGCATACATATACTACCCTGACCTTAATGTTACACCCTGTACTCTATTGTAGTAATTGAAGGGACTTTAGCAAGAACTATTTATTTATACAAACGGCAGTAACATGCTGTTATGGTCATCTATTTTTATAATATATATAAAAGTAAAAACATAAATAACCTGGTATCTTTTAATAAGCCTATATTATTATTATTTGTAGTATTATTATTAGCACC
The DNA here is from genome assembly GCA_902141385.1 of Timema californicum. Lineage (NCBI taxonomy): Eukaryota > Metazoa > Arthropoda > Insecta > Phasmatodea > Timematidae > Timema > Timema californicum. The sequence goes on from CABFOW010005579.1 coordinate 37,894, forward strand.
GCATCTTACTACCCGTTCGGGTTATACACACTTACGCTAATGTGTAATGGTAGGGTGATTGTGAGATGAAATGAAGGACCTACAGTTTAACGTGGAATCCGAACCACGGTGGAGGCCTGGCATTCCTAACATTCATAAGATGTCTTGTCAGAGGTGAAGGAAGGGTTTGATAATCAGATAAATCTTACTAATACTAGAGTATTCACAATAACTCTTTATATGTGTTGCTTACTAGAAACTTATACCAAAATACTTAAACTAAGAATGAATTACTGTGAATAGTTTATATCGTGAATAACTGCAGTAACAAATAAATCCTTACACAAACCCATTGAAACTTCCTATCCAAGATGTTTCCATTCAGGTCTGACATGTTAACACAATTTACATCGTCTTTCTTATATTATGTCATAACATTATATCGCCACCTTGTCTTTAAAGCTGATTTTTCCCATTAATGTCTAGAGTATTTCCATGTCACCACCAAATACATATCTATATTTGCAACCGAAACTGCACATATTATATTAATATATAAGTAAATCTATAGACTTGTATTAGGGTATCTATAGATGACAAGGTTTAATAATCCTTTAACCATTAATGGCAAACGTGATCTTCTGAATTAAGTTGTATAAAATATAAGATTTTCCACCATTTATTTTGAAATAAAGTCATATTGCTTTTAGTATAACTTCTAGTCACTCTTAATGTAACTGATACAATACCTTGAGTATAACTTCTAGTCACTCTTAATGTAACTGATACAATACCTTGAGTGTAACTTCAAGAGACTCTTAATGTAACTGATACAATACCTTGAGTGTAACTTCAAGAGACTCTTAATGTAACTGATACAATACCTTGAGTGTAACTTCAAGAGACTCTTAATGTAACTGATACAATACCTTGAGTGTAACTTCAAGAGACTCTTAATGTAACTGATACAATACCTTGAGTGTAACTTCAAGAGACTCTTAATGTAACTGATACAATACCTTGAGTGTAACTTCAAGAGACTCTTAATGTAACTGATACAATACCTTGAGTGTAACTTCAAGAGACTCTTAATGTAACTGATACAATACCTTGAGTGTAACTTCAAGAGACTCTTAATGTAACTGATACAATACCTTGAGTGTAACTTCAAGAGACTCTTAATGTAACTGATACAATACCTTGAGTGTAACTTCAAGAGACTCTTAATGTAACTGATACAATACCTTGAGTTGAAATTTTAGCCAACAAAGCAGATTTTATTTAAAGTACAAAGGTTTAAAATATTATCCAAAAGGTTTAAGAAAGAATAAAAAAATATTTAAATTATTTTAGCTTTTTTTACTTCTATTCATCCCCGCTTACAATTATTACCCCAATTAGTCTTTTTCCCTCGTGTACTATTTTCATTCTGTAAACCCATTTTACCAATCTTAACACAATTTATCATTTTACCCCACGTACTATTTTTCCCCAATTTTCAATTCTTACTCTTTATGCACCTTTTTTCCCTTAATAACCTTTTTGCACTCCTTTAATTAATTTTCCTTTTTTTACCCTTTATGGTATTTAGGCATCTGTTAGCATTTTAAATCATTATACAACTGTATAAGTTTTTTTCCTTTTTACTCTTTCCCCCCTTTTTTTCCCCCCTATCACTCTTTTAAAATTTTGCTCTTTTGGCCTTTTTTACCTTATTGACCTTATTTCTATTTTCCCCATTTTAATCATTTTTAGACTTTTACACCGTTTTAACTAACAAAATATTACATCTTAAATTTTTGGCCCTTTTTGTACCTTTTACATCCCTTTACATTAGTACCCGACTTAGCCCGATTGAAAAAGTTTAGGGTAAAAAGAGTAAACTGGTTAAAAGGGACTTGTAGAAAGTGCAAAAAATGGCAAAAAGGGTCAACTGTAAATCTAACTAAAGAAGTTAAAAGATATTAAAATGTTGAATATATAGGTTAGAAAGCCTAAATGGGAGTTACAAATTTGAAATAATATAAAGGACAAAAATTGCAATAAGGGGAAAAAGACAAATGAATAAATAGTTATAAAAATCATTTAAAAAAAGGACAAAAAGAGAAGGAAAGTTGAAAAGAGCTCAGAGTAGATATATATAGCCTAAACAGGTATTAATAGGAGGTGATAGCTATATATATAATAATATATATGAGCCAGTCTCATTTATCACTCACGAATCTCGACACATTGGTTTCGTAGTTTATCATTACGTCTTTTATTTTACTCCATCTTTGTTGATCATATCTACTACAGTTTTATAATGATAATATAAATTAGTTAATATTACACTATTTTAACACTTTTTCTGTAATTATTTCATTTCAAAAAAAATTAAAAGATGTAATAAATATATTAAGCTTAAATTCTATGAACATACCTACCTTTTTTTCTGGTTATTAAAAAAATCACATCTTTTTGGAATAGTACCATCATCTCAACACATTTTAGTTTGAAATGTATTCTCTTCAAATTAATAGTCAAAAGGAAAACTGCTATAATAATAAATTATCCTATATCTCACAGTTCTTTATAGTTCTTATTTGTGGTTCTCAGTAAAACATTATTAAACATCTACCATTTGAAGTTTGTCCAGATATTATTAATATAATTAGACTCGGTGCGAAGCTATTACTGACGTTTGATTACTTTTGTCCAATATCACCTGTACTAGCTCACAGCAGACAAAGTTCCGCAGTGGAAGTTTACCTTAAGCGCCACCATCTTTGGCTAGTATAACTAGCATGGAAGTTTGCCTTAGGTGCCACCATCTTTGGCTAGTCTAACTAGCATGGAAGTTTGCCTTAAGCGCCACCATCTTTGGCTAGTATAACTAGCATGGAAGTTTGCCTTAAGTGCCACCATCTTTGGCCAGTATAACTAGCATGGAAGTTTGCCTTAAGCGCCACCATCTTTGGCCAGTCTATCTAGCATGGAAGTTTGCCTTAAGCGCCACCATCTTTGGCTAGTATAACTAGCATGGAAGTTTGCCTTAAGCGCCACCATCTT